>QVOA01017138.1:0-42410 GCA_014825685.1 Pseudomyrmex cubaensis | reverse complement strand
TTTTCTTTCTCACCGCGTCTTGAATCGCGTAAACAAATGTGCGAGCGTGCAGTGTGTCAGTAAGAGATTGCTTCCGCCTGGGCAAACTGCCTCCAAGTTCGTGACAAGGAAACGTTGGCAACGCTCCCCGTTGTTGATGAGCCACGGACATGTAGCAAGAAGCTTAAAATATGAGACTTATATTTTTTCCTATGTACTCTCCCTTATCGCGCAGTTCGCGAAATTACTTCTCAAAATTAACTCGCTCGTATCTCTGATTCCAGCTAATGTTCTTCCTCCGTCATTTAAATATACAAAGTCTATCTTACGTAATGTAAAAAAATTAAATGTAAAAACTGCAAAAAGGATTGCACGCGCGAACTTGGAAGATTCAATCTCTCGAAAAAATTTAAGTGCACGCGAGAAACAAAACAAGAAACGTGCACGTAGACATCGGAAATAAAGCACGCTTTACATCACTCGGTCGTCTATTGAAAAATCCGTCAGACATCGTCACCGATAAATATCGTTTCGATAAATCTCGTTGGCGAGCGCGCGCGCGTGGTACATCAATCTGGCTTACGTTCTCCGACCCAATACGGATATCCTCATATCCGTAGTGCGAAAACAGCCCTTGCCCCTCCTCCTTTTTTCTCCACCTCCTCCTCTTCCTCCTTCTCCTATTCCGGTGTTGGTTCAGGCTTTCGTTGCGCCGGGTTAAGGGTCGTTCACGCGTGAAACAAGGAGCCGGCAAGTGTGCCCCGGCAGGATCTTAACGCTCGGTTAGACAAATGTTGTCGGATACCACGATGGTTGCATTAGCATATTGCGCCGCACCGTGCGATTTGCATTTCACGATGCTCGTGGAACGAAGAGGGGCCGCCGTGGCGGTGAAAGCAGCAGAGATGCGTTTCTCTCCCTATCTCTTTTCTCCCCGAATACGTATTGCCAAAAGTAAATAGGATATGTTACGTGAGAGATCGTCGTCATACATACGGCAAACTCGTCATTCACATTTCGAATTCGCATTTGTTATAATAAGCAAACAAATCAGCAGCGCAATTACAAAGTTGAAATATATCTGATGCTTTTTGATAGAAAAAAGACCACTAGGTAAAATAACTTAAAGATAAAAATAGAGTGTTTTTGATCTTTCTTTTTTTTCTTCTATACGTTTCTGGAAATATACATTTATTTTTTGACGAAGGATGTACGATTTTTTATTGGCAAATACTTGATTTTGCGAGGTTTGTGCGTTGCGAAAATAAGACAGATATGTTGTCCCGAAGGAAAACGTAACAAGCAGTGTAAACGAGCAATTAACGTCAGGGCAATCGGAGAGGCGAACCATCAGAGACGCGATACGAGGCGCCACGCACGCTTGATCTGCAAGCGCGACTGTATGATAGACGCATGCAGACGACTGAAAATAAATCAAAGCATTCTTGTAAAGCGCTTTGCATAGAAGCCCTTCATTCTAGAAGAAAGAAGAAGAAAATATGCCGACAATCTCCTCCGTAAATATATCCCTTCTGCGTACCTCTTCTTAGCTATGTCCGAAAATAGTACGCAAGTGCTTTATGCGCCACTTAAGTATCAATGTAGTCAAACTTCGGAGTTGCATTAATTGATTATACGTTAATAACAATATTATTTTTAATAGCAATTTTCAATGGCAATATACAAAACTATTTTTAACAGGAGGAGAAATTTACAAGTTTGATATAAAATTTTATTTCAAGTTTCTTCTTACAGAAGACGTCAATATTTTCTTTAGTCTTTACGTATTGCTTTGTATATATATCGAAAAAAAAAAACAGTTAAATTTCGCGTAACGATCAGCGAGCAGCGGGAGCGTTTCCGCCTAAGTATGATTTTATCACTCATCTCGCGCGTGCGTCGGCTATTTCTGACACACGTGACGACGTCGGCACGTCGATCCACGGGTTGCGTCAGAAGCGGTCATAGATCCGCTCATCTTCGCGAGTATTTGCGCGAAAATCATCGTGTGGGTGTTGACGAAGACGAGGCATCGGAAACGCGCGCGCGCTACTCACGAGGAAAGAGTTGTCGTCTTGTTGGTGGTCGTTAATTCTCATCGCGCGCGTCCTGCCGCTTTGATCACGCGAGTATGCTAATTGTCGCTCGCCGCCCACTCGCCGCAATGAACGAAGGGGAGTGAAAGAGAAGGCGGCAAGAAAGAAAAAATCGGAGTAAAATAACGGAGAAGAAGAAACGAGAAAAAAGTCAAATTAGGAAAACGTTTCGAGACATGAAAACTTTATAACCTACATATAAAGAAGACAATATGTAACATTTAATTATTTAAATTTCGCGAAAATAAAGTACTTTTTAATTTTGCGAAAGTTCATAAAAACTTATATCTTTTTTTTTTGCAAATCTCACGCTTTCGCGCAAACGAAATGTTCTTATCAAGATATCGCTCCGTTGAGATTAAAAGCAAGAGATCGGCCAGTAAAATGAGATGGCTTTGGCACTCTCGACCGCACCGCGTGTACATATGACCGCGACGTGAGACACAACCGTGTACAGGCGGCCGACACAGTATTTATTCTGTCCTCGCGCTGTCGCTGTATGTGAAACCGCCATTCATACCTACCTCCGCTCTCTTTACTCGCGGTATATACATACATACATATAATGTTGTGTATACTTTCGCTAAGAAGACAATTATCTTGCAGACAGAGCTCGTCTGTGGCGGCACGCTTTGTACCGTGCCGCGGTCTCACGCGCCGCGTTCCTCAAATCTTCGAAAGCAATTTTGTCGCTATACAGATCCATTATTGCCTTTTGTGAGTCTTGCACGGTCCGCATATACGATAGATAATTAATCGAGCGCGTAACTTTTCTCGCATATCTCTCGGACTTTATCGCCGCATTGTCTCCTATCTCGTGAATTATTTCGTTTGCAAAATCATGAATGAAAATTTAATGAGATTATATCGAACAATTTTAGTTCTAAAAATATTTTCCACGTAAATAAATATAGATAGTGAGAGATTTTTATAGTTTTCGGAGCACATTTTGTCGTGCGCTGTGCTTACAGATAAATAATGGAACTAATCTCTTTGTCGAACATTGATTAGAAAGCTAATTTTCAAATAAATACAACAAAGTTAATAAAACTTCATTGAAACAATTTCAAGAATGTCAATTATATATTGAAAGGTTTTTTATTCGAAATTCTTTATTCGTGCCCGCAAATATTCCGCACCATCAGGTCGGAGTATGCTCGCGAGCTTGTTTAAAGATATAGCGGCGGTAATTTCAACGCGTTTGCGGCCACGAAAACCACGGGGCCCACGTCATATACTTTCGATGTGCAGTTTTTTGTTGGGTCGCCGGAAGGGATCAAAGCGATGCATGAAGTACACGCTGAGAATAATCGTTGACGCGACCGGGAGGATACCTAAGTTTTGCGCGTGCAGACGCGTCCGATAAATCTCGAACGCGGGTTGTGCTCCGATTTAAGATGTAAACATGAAATAGATATAATATCGTAAATCATGTGCACGCGCGTTGACTTGCGCGGTTCAAAGGGTTTTCAAACGACGACCACTTTGAGATTTGACTTAATCTTGCAAATAGCGCTCGAAATCGCGCGTACAAAGCAAAGTGCATCGTCGAGGTTTACGCGTGTAAAGCACGAGTATATCGTTAGATCACATATGCCAATTCCATTTACGCCATACGTACACAGAGAACCGGATGTACATTTCACGACAAATCTGGATTCGATTGATGCTCGACAAGTTTCACGACAAATGCACAACTTCAGATATATAGAAGATTTTTAATTTTCTACTCGTTATGTGTATATTTTTTTCACTTATTATTTACTTGCATCTCATATCTCGCGATATTGCGAAACAGATGAGAAAAATATCGAGTTTCATGCAATGACTCGGATAAAAAGAATAAGAACGTAACGTTTTTTTTTTCATAGTCTTATTTCTTATATTGGTTGTAAGAAGATATAACAAGCGAATGATTGAAATCCAGTCCGAGATATTTTCAACGTGTTTTCTTGCTCTGAAAGAGAATGAAGTATAATATAAAAGGCACAAGAAAGAACGCGCGCGCGGCAGAGATCGAAGAAGCGAAGGGAAAATCTGGAGCTAAAAAATAGAGAGAGAATAAAAAAAGAGCGCGCGGGTGAGTGCGCGACGAAACGGAAGGGAAAGAGAGGAGAGGGAACAGAATCGAGACCTTCGGCTGAGACGTAAACATAGATACACGGGCCATTGAGTCCTCCAGGAGCTTGGGTACAACATGAGAAAGTCTGATTAGCTCTTTCGTTTCTTATTGGAAAACTTTCATTGCGGCTACGTCGTCGCGCCGGGGATGCCAGGAGCCACCGGGAGAAATTCCATCTCAACGGAAGCGGCTCAATTTAGCAGAAAATTCTTTATGCTTTCTCCCAATTACCTCGGTGTTTACCCTCTAAACCGGGTGCTCCCCTTCTGCCCGCCCACGTTGCGCGGGTTTGCCCTCTCCCTCCTCTCCCGCCCCTTCCTTACGTATGGATTTTCCGCTTATTAAGCCATTGTCTCGCGTGCTCTCTGATCCGAGAATCTCGAAAATCTCGGTCCGCGAAATCGAGAGATCGACTCGCTCCATTGTAATATGCCGCCTTCTCAAACTAAAAAGAACATCGCGATTTAGTTCAATTTTTGGAATATAATTTTTAAGTGCTATAAAAATTAATAATTAAAATACACAAAACATCTTTGATGATCGTGTTACAGAAACAGAAAACAACATTATCTTTAAGTATGTAATAAAAAGTATAAAAAGTACGACTCCGCAAAATTTGAGCTAAGAAAAAAAATCTACAAACTTGTTAAGTTTGTGGATCATCGAACGCATCCGGTGATGCTGATGCGGCTGGTATAATCCCGTGCTATATCGTTCCCTGCGTTCTACGTAACGCGGGAGACACGATAGAGATATGTTCTCGAAATAAAAATCCGTCTCAGGACACGTAAACGTACTACAGCAACGCGCTTTCTAAACGAAACACCCTCGCGTTTGGCCGCGTCACTTCAAAGACGAGATTTTTCGGAAGCGGCGCCGCGCGCTAACCTTTGACGGTCAGCCTCGGACGAGCGCGGCGGAACGCAAGGAACGGATACAGCCGGATGTATACGGTTTTTTTTTCAAGGGTGCAGGTTGCAACGAATTCGTTTCTTTTACGCTCCGATGATTCACAATATAATTCAAAAATGATTAAAATTATACAGTGAGCACATCAAGTTTCTGCGTTCAGCTAAAAAAATTGCCCTTTAAATTTATTTCATTAAAATACAAATTACACTTATTAAATATAATTTTTTAATAAAATAAATTTGAAGCGCGTTTTATTACTGGATAATTACGCTGCGTTATTAATGTTGCTTTATCTAGGAATTTTTTAAAAAGCCGCTTTTTTACCGCAGCGCGGCGTTTTATATGCGGCACTAATTAACCGCGAGCGATAAGAGAACTTATTTGTGCCGTATAAAAAAATTATGCATGCAAAAAATTACGAAAAATTTTCGCAGCGCTGTTTCGCGTGCGGCGATTGTTATATGATCCATATTTTTTATATCGTAATTTGTGATCGGCTACTAAACGGCCTACTTTATAGCAAGTCACACTTTCGACACAATAGATTCAGGCTATCGATTCCTGCATTATACAAAACTCCTGCGTGTAGCACAACGCGAATATTCCCGATCGCACGTATATAATTCGTAATTTTGCAAACATCGTGCACACGACGCTTTTACTACAACTAATGAGATCCTGAACGTGTTGGCTTATAGGAAGTCATGGTTTTATCAGTAGGTTTCGCACGCGGCTTTTAAACGTAACGTCGCGCACGAAACTCGAAGCACGCCTAAAGCGTGCGCGCTTCGACTTTACGGTAAGAAACAACGTCGTATGTATATACGTATCTACATGTCGTAGGTACAGTCGAGGTCACGCAGCCCCGAGCCTCTCTCGGTGGAAAGACGCGACGTTTTATGGTGAACGCGTTTTATTGCTCACGGCTGCCGCCGCACCGGCCGCGGCCCCGGAGAGTGGTCGTCGGCGACGTTCAAAGGCCGAGGCGGAACAGTAAAGGCTAGTTTAACGGCGCTAACAGCGACCACAACACGAAATGTATTACTATACCACCGGCGACCGACCTCCCCGTCTCGCCGTTGTTGCCTTCACCTCGCCCATTCGCACCGACACCCTCCGAGAGTGAGAGACCCGGTCCTGCGGCCCCTCCTCGTCGAGTCCCACCTGACATCCCTGTCGATAGCGCGATAATTTACAGCCATGCGTGAGTTTAATTAAATTTTCCAAGCCGAGGCCGCGGACTTCCACACGTGACTGGTACCGTCGCGCGCGTCTCCAAAGGAGACCAAGACGCTGAAATTGTTACATCGTCGAGAACGCAGGCTTACGACGATTCAAAGAACCGTGTGAAAAAGAATGCTTCGCGGAGGAAAAGTTATGCTCGTACCTTAAGAAAGGATAATAATAACGTTTTCTATTTTGGAATTTATTCCTTCTCTCTTAGAACGGAATATACATAATAATATGGATATATGTAGTTGAGATTCAAAGTTCTCGACCTGACTAAAAGTCTCTTCGAGAATAGAGACATTTTTATTTATGAGAAGTGTATTGAAATTGAGACTATGCGTATAAAAAAGTTTTATTTTCTTAAAGAGACTGTTCATCACTTAGATGGAAAAGTGTTTTGTAAATCTTTTGCTAAATATGTTGGAAAGACGGAAATAAGGGATAAGATGCGACATGCGCGGCTCTCGACAACGTTTGTGCAGGAAGCGAGTGCGCCGGCTTATAAATAAAACCGTCCATCGAGGATTAAAATTGATTTCGTGTTTAGGAAATGTCGCGGATACCTTTCCGCACCGATCTCTTTTCTGCGCCGGAACGCGCCGCGGAGTTCCAAGTGCGCGTCGCATCCTCGACGCGAAGGAACATACGTGAAAAGGAGAGAAAGAGAACTCTCTTTCCAAAAATAGCCGCGATTTAGCGTTGCTTGGCTCCAATATGCGCGGCCGCTGCACGTTGTCGGCCCGAATTAAAAGACGCAATCCCGGGTGTAATTAATTCCCTTTTTACCAACGAATTTTCCTTCGAAATCGACGTTATATCTCGCAAGTGGAAACGTATTATATCTTGATTTACGACGTCGGGGAGCAAATACAACAAGCTCGCGCATAAAGCAAACCGTTCCTGGAAAACTTCCGCTTGTACAAGCGACTTTTTATCAACGGAACTGTTTGATCCAAGCAAGCTTGTAAAATGTATGTTGTGCAAACGCGACATTTATATTGTCTATAGCGATATTCCTCAAAGATGTTTCCACAGACTCTTTCGATCATGCACTCGCGTCTGTGATATAAGAAAACAATGGGATTTTCTCTAAACTGTTTACAAAGAAACAAGTGTATTAAAAAAAAAATACAGATAAATTTGAGAGAAAGAAAAAAAATGAACTAAAGATTGTGTGTACGAGAGATACTCCGTTTTAAAAGTGTTCGGAACAGCGCAAAAGATATCGGAGATAAATGAGCAATGGAATTCAAAGGAAAGTCGTAAAACGTTTATCTGAAATTTTCTCTTGCGCCAATTTTTCCTAATAATAATACGATAATGTGTACTCCGTCCGTTCGGCTCTCTCGATAATTCTAGAAATTCCGCCTAGAAATTCTCACAGAAATTGTAGCGCGTCTTATCGTAAACTCGCGCTATGGTAACTAACACGTGCGTTTTCCAACCGAGTCAAATACAATAAACTGACGATAAACACGCGTCAAATTAAAATGTCAATCGTCTCGCGTCGCTTTTGGACGCTATTTTCCATTGCTTGTTCTATCTTAAGCACCATGAGAAACGCGATAAGACGCGCTCAAAGCGTCTCGATCTCCGGGATCTAACTTCGCGAACTCGCGACGCGGGGCAACAGATTTTATCGACGCCGAGTGCGGCTTCTCCGCATATTGTAAGTGAATTGTTTCGATGGCACACAGAAGATCTCGCGCGAGGTTTTTGGCAGAATGAATCGATCGATCCCCGCGGAGACGCTCACTTTCATTCCTTCTCTCTACTCTTTTACTGGTCGCGCCGTTGTCTCGCCGTTTTTTTTTTCCACCGCGCGCTTCTCTCGTTCCGAGTCTCATTTCGGAGGCAAAGGGGAAAGGGGATTTGCCTTTCGTATCTCCCGATAGGATGGAATCGTTTTCCCTCCTTCTGGCAGGCGCTGGCGAGGCGAAGCGCGCGACGCTAAGCTGGAAGAAGCCAATCTCAGAAATGAATATGACTGCTGCAAAATTCACGGAACAATCCGCGGGATAGTGAATGCCGGCTTGTTTGTCTGTTTGTTTACACGTCTAGTTCCGGTCTCATTTATATGCACGCGCATCACCAGGCCCGAGAGACGGTGCGGCGTGTTGTACACTCGCGTCGCTTTCGCACACGTGCGAAACTCGTGCGGAACGCGCACACGCCCGTTTCGGCGAAAAAAAAAACTCGCCTTCCTCGCCCCGGCGTGTGACTCTCCCTGACCAAATAAGTAATAAAGCCCGCGGAGCGCACCCGCGAGTCAACGCTCAGGACTGAAAATGCCCGATGAAGGGAGAAATAAATGAGAAAAAAACGGAGAACATGTTGCATTCCGTTTCCTTTCTTTGCAAAAAAAAATAAAAATATATATATCTTGTGCGTAATACATGCACCATCTATTATTCCAACGAAGTTTGAATGATTTTTATTATGCGATTATATGTTTATTAAAAATTTTCAAAGTGTATGTTCGAAATATGGCAGAAAGAGAGAAGAGAAGAGAATAGCGAGTGAAAAATTGTACGAAAAAAGAGAGATGAAATGCAAACGCACAGGAATTTCATAAATATCTAGATTACCCTACTAGTAAGAACTCGCTGCAAACGCGATATTGTGAACGACAGCAGCGCTCGAGAAAACTTGGCAGCGGCTTTGGCGAATTCGGTCGGAATTGAAAAAGCGTCGTGATACCCGGAGCAAGAATACAGAAATTCTGCGAGGAAAAAGATATGAAGGCAACAGAAAAGCCAAGAGTCATATAGCGGAAGAAGAGCGGATTTCTCTCTCTCCTTCTTTTCCGTTCTTTGCGTTTACATGAGTATACTGATAGACATTTTCTGCTTCGAGCTTAGAGCTATTTTCTGCCGCTTTATGCCCTTCAGAGTCTTTATTTTACAGAGAAACATTTATTCAAAGCTATCTGCTTGCTTTCCATATATCTCCTGGCTAAGTTTTCTGAAGATCTGGTGAGATTTTTATCATTTTTTAGTTCAAATTCTTGAATGTTTGATCTTCACATGTTTTCATTTTTGGAGAAATTACTGCTTCATAGCTTCAGTTTGTTCTTTCTAGTATCGAACACAATCTCTTCTTATACTTTGCTCTCTTCTTCGTATTTCTGAGTTATTCTTATGTTGTTTTAATGGCTTAATTGTTGAATATGTAAATATCTACTTGCCTAACTTGCATTATATACACATTATATGTTAATGTTCAATAAAGCATCATGTTTGCTTTTGCAAGTAATAATAACAAATTATATTTAGATTATTACTTTTCGTTTGCTTTTTATATGTACGTAATTTTCATTTTTACTCTCTTACAGTATATTTGTAATGATAATTACTATATGTTCATATCGTGTGTAACTTTGTATCTTTTTTAGTGCGCCTGAGGGGATGTATGAGGGCGCTTGAATAAATATACGCTTTCTCTCTTGTCGAGAATATCCGCATGAGTATACCGGAAGTGGGCCGAAGAGATTGTTCGCGGGAGACGACGAGACACACGAAAAGAAAGAGAAACGAACGAAATTTCGTGCCGGTCGAATGACGCGTAACGAAAAAGGCACGCTGCGGACACGCGACTCGCGAATACAACATGGGAGCAGACGCTCATTGGTTGTCCCGGCTGAAAAAGGGTTGGATTTTCGAGAGAAAATCGTGGTGTAAAGGGTGGAGCGCTCGAGGACACTCGAGCGTCGATGTAGCATGCGTGTTACGCAAAAGAGGAGAGAGGAGAAAGAGCTTGAAAAGGGGGCAAGGGACGATTCCGGAAAAGAAGCAGGAAAGAGAGCGGAAAGAGAGAGAGAGAGAGAGAGAGAGAGAAAAAGAATAATAAAAAAAAGGAAGAGAGCGTACACGCGTGTGCACGGCTCAGCTTTCTCCGCTCGAGCACACTTGAGCTACGAAACCAGCCTCGAGCTTGTTTCCCACAAGTTTCCTCGAAAGCTTGTTAGCGAGATTCGCCATTTTTCCCACCCCCGCTCTGGCCGCTGCTGCTACTGCTCTGCTCTTCTCCGTGTACCCTCTGTAACCTCTTATACACCGCTTCCATCGTGCGGTGCCCCCTTTTTCTACGAGAAACTTGCTCCTGACAAAAGATCGACCGGGAAGATCGAGGTATACCGGTGAATCGAGAGTGCTCTCCATTTCGGTCCCCTCTATTCGGGCTCCTCCACGCGCATTACGCCCTAGTTATCGCAATTCGCCCTCTTCTCAACGTCCCTCCAAGTTTTTCCTTTCGTGCCAATACCCCCATGCGGAAAACATCGCGAAGGAGAAGAATCGCGCGCGAGACGACGAGGACGACGGGAAAACCGGACGGGAGTTGTTTATTTATTTGTTTATTTTCGTTCCCACTTCCTTCTCTTCGATCCTTGGTATTTTCCTTTATTCGAGAAGAGGCGATTACTCTCTGGTCGAGTTCGAGAGAGCATCTCGCGTGCAGATTACACCTCCTACTTATCTGAAGTAATGGAGATTGATCTTTCGAGCTTTTTCAACCGTGTATTACACACGCGCATCGATAACAACGTCCGCGTCATAAACAATTGAGTCGAGAGATCTCTAACAACTATCCAATTTCTTATTATTAAAATCCTCAGGTTTTATATTAAACCGTTTCAAAGCAAATTTCTCAACATTTGGAAAACTGGTAAACAGTTTCGTTTAAAATAACACGTAAGTTTCAAGCTTTCGTTTCCGATTCCACAAAAGCGGCGAGCGGCTTCTCATTAACGCAGTGCGTAAGTTGAAGTTCACGTTCTGCGGCAGATGTGCAAAAACTTTGTTTAGTATAGTCGTAGTCGCTTTTTGCAAACGCGGTTTTACGAGTTTTCGCGAGAGAGAGAGAGACTCTGCAGCCATCCGACAGATGTTTTAATATAAATTTTGTGGCCGATTAAAGTTGGCGCGTTGGTATATACAGTTGATGTATAGCAAAGAACGTGGGCCGCGCGCTGCGCGCGCGATAATGGAGTTTGCGCGATTGCCTCTTCGCTTTGCGAAGAGAGAGCAAGAGAATGAGAGAGAGAAAGAGAAAGTTTTAATAGCTACGGGCGTTACGAGATGTTATTACCGAACGGAGAAATGCTACGGCCAATAGCGTAAGTCAGGGTATTATTAATTGCCCCTTGCGTACGTACCGCGTCTTAATGCCGCGGCAGAAACGTGTAATTAAGTAACACGTAATTATCGATCTAGTTACGCGCGCGTCCGATAAGCAATTGCAAGCGATGAAACGGCACGATGCAAAGGAAACGGAAGCTTTTCAACAGTCGCGAGATTGCTGGCCGATTAATAAAATCGGTCGAGTTTTTAAATACTTATTTAAATAAATACATTTGTAAAAATAATTTTTATAATTTTGTTATTCGCGTTTTTTTACATTTTACATGAATTTTCGTGTTCGACAGATGCTTTGTAAAATATTTGTTCAGTTTCCGAGTAGAGAATCTCGGAATTTCTTGTCTCCGAGCGAAACTAGAGAGAAGAATGCATTAGGACGACAGACTCTAGGGAGACATATTTGCTTCTCCACCTGCTCATTCTACACACGTAAGGCGTAGATGTGCGAGCATGTGTACATATATGTACAGCATTTGTGTGCGGCACTAGCGCCCATCATCGACGTCATTACATCTCGGGGAACAAGGGGAGAGGAGTGTCTACTAACTTGTCCATTAATATTAAAGATCCGGGAGTCCACGTGGCGGTGTCGCGCGACTATAGTTTCGAAACGGAAGAGGACAGACAGAACTATTTAACATTTATTATCGGACATTAGAGTTTGCTATCACATATTAGACACATGTCACTTATTTACACGCACAATTTTGACATTTGTTTTCGAGAATAATTTTCTTTAAAAATCAAACTCTTTGAATATTGAATCTAAAAAACTAGCGTGCAGAATTTAATCTCGATGTTCTTTCGTGAATTAATTGTTTAGTTATCTGTCGATTATTTTTACTGAAATTACTGGCATACGTATGACAGGAAAATGAGCAAAACTGTTTTGTCCAAGAAATATTTGAAATAAAAAGATGCAAAGAAAAAAAGAGTACGCAACAAAAACAATTTTTGCAAAAACGTTCTGCGTGTGCAGATAAATCGCAGATTAAAAACCGTCTCGTGTATTTGGCAGGTGGTTAAGCACTATTCGGATATGTGCGCGTCGGACGATGCAGCACGTGGGCCGCGATCTTTTTGAAATAATTTAGGGGACGGAATCCCCATGCGCACGCATGTACACGCATCTGCACGGAGTTATTTATGATGGATTAGACCGGGATTTAAGCCACGACTAATTTATGTCAGGCCACGGGATTGCGATTCTCAACGATTTTCTCCCTGTTCCTCCCTCCCTCCCTCCTTCCCTTCCTCCCTCTCTCTCTCTCTCTCTCTCATCCGTCCACTACTCTCTCAATTACGGTTACGTGGGTTTACGTGATTTGCGTGTCTCGTTAAGACAAAACATGTCGGATAGATACTGTAATTCGTACACAAAACGGCGACATGTCCGGAAACTTCGAAAATCGCGTGAAGAAAAGTGTGCACTGCGTTTTTAAATAAATCGAGTTGAGCAGAATCAAACAAAATTATATAGATACAATTTGCAAAAAAAGGAAATTATCTAGTTTTTTTTATAAAGTTATTAAAACTTTGCAAAAAGTTTTTCTACGTAACTTTGCACGAAACAACTTATATTTCTCAAAGTGAGCATTTTTCAATCTTTTTTCTCTTTTATGTCTTTTCCTTGTACTCCATCCAGATCAATGAATCGCGAGCGCGTTTCATTTTTATTCCGTTTCTCTCGACTCCATCTCTCCATTGCCCCCTCTTTCTTTCTCCTTCCTTCCCCCCCTCTACTTTCTCACCCCTTCTGTGTCCTGCGTACCGATATCTCGCCGGCCATAAATTACGCTCCTCCTTTTATTTGCGCCAAACTTAAGTAACTAGATTCGAAGTTCACATCGAGGGGTTAAATCGACCACGGTTTTCTCCTTCGACACGGCTGCGATACGCGGTAGTAGTATAGTTGACCCACCCCTCTCTCGCTTACTCCCATTCCGAGCAGATGCAATTGCGTCGTCCCGCGGGGGCGAGAGAGCGTGTCGCACAGCCGGACCAAGGGGTCCAATAATGGCGACTTGAATAATACAACAACAGACAGAGAGAGGAGAGTAGCTCTCTTGCATCGGGGCCGCTGACTCTCTGCGGAGTCAAATCATCGTCGCCGCCATGTCCCTTCTATTCGTACGAAATTTTGTACGAATATGCTTGGCTTGCACTTCTCGCCAAATTGCAAAGAGTGGAATAAAAAAACAAGTCTTGGATAGAAAATCCAAATCGAATTCTTGTTCTCAGACAAACATTTCGTTCCGATTTCATCTTTTAAAATTTATTTTGTTCGCAAATCTAAAGAGATATCGACATCTGCTTGTATACGATAACTTTTAATTGTTATCGTATACTAGCACATATTATTTATGATTAAATACGTTTAGAGGAGTTGACATTGTGCAAACAGTTGTGCTATCCAACTTGCAGGTGAGTAATAGCGTGTCGCGTTAATCGAAACTGTATCTTCGTCCGCTACAAGCAACGAATAAGGTGCACAAGAGAAGAGTCACTTGGGGAAGACTCGTTAGACTCTGAGTGATCTATAGGCCAAGATAAACCACGCGCTCAACAAGTGTGCGTCGCCGATAGTCTATCTATAGTCTACGGCACAGAGCACCGCGCATATACATACGAGGCACTTTTCCAATATTTTGGCAAGTGATGCATGATTTATTGTAGAACGCGCGATTTTATCCTGTGAAAAAAATAACAGAAAAATATAACGGAAAAGAAAACATTTATTTTAATTTGCAGAATTATGATAATTTGATACAATTTGCATGTTCGAAAACTTTTTTCACGAGTGTAACACCGACACGTTATACGCGAGATTGTGCATGGCGACCATTGGGACACATTCAACGCGTTTCTGATATTTATCAATCCAATCCGCGTCAATCGCGCCGTGCCTTCCGGGCAGCGGGCAGCGATTCTATGGAACCGCGAGTCGACCGCGAGCTAACAAGGTTATTGTTCCTTGATGAATATGAACATTTGCGCGGTTAATTACGCGCGCCGCGAAAAAAATGTTACCGGCCAACGGGAACAATAGCGAGAGCAAATAACGAACTGGCCGCCGCGCGCACACAGTGCGAGGAAAAAAAAATCTCGCCAACTAGGCAACAAACGTTACTGTTATGTATAAAAAACGGAGTCAGCGAAAAAAATTCGATCTCGCGCGTATAACGCGGTTCTGCGAAATCTGATTGGTCGGTTGGGCGAGTACACCTTCATAGCGGTAAAATAAAGAAACTCGCGATAACTGTACTACTGCATTTTTTACACTCTTTGTATCGCACGTTGCGGTAAAATTTCCAAAAATTCCCGAAAGAAACTTTATTTCAATCTTTCGACAATCTCTTCGGAGACAATCCGATCCCGAATATACGGATTTTATTACTCCAGTATCAGGGCTGGTTTATCTCGAGAAAAGTATTCGCGTATAATGAAAGAAACGATTCTGAAAGATCGAAAGTGGATGGGGAGCGGAGATGTACAGCGGGGAAAAGACATACATGAAAGAAGAAGAGAAAGACCGCGAGGAGAGAAGAGGATAGATCGCGGAAAAAGAAAAGAAACGATGGAAAGACTGAAGAGAGAAGTATCTTGCAGCCTAACCCGGCCTCTTCGTTATGACAATATATCTCGGGCTCCAGGGAAACATTGCCGAAGGAGTCCCGGAGGCATTCTGCTACCAAAGCTGGTGGCGGCCTCCTTTGTCGGAGATTCTTCGAGCAAGAGACGGTCAGGCGACGAGGAAAAGGGTGACGGCTTCTCTCTTTCTCGCTCGCTCTCAAAGTAAAACGAGAAATACTAAACAAAACAGGATGCTATTAGGTTTTTGCCGCAGTGAAGCCTCCGTGTTATGTGATGATCCTCCGGAGTTTCTGACGCACCGCGTGGAAGATACTATTTATTAACGCTTCACGTAGATTCGATAATGCTCTTTTGAGGATAAAAACTAGCGAGAGAGAGAGAGAGGGAAAAAAATATAAAAAAATCACTCAAATTTAGTGCGAACGATGAATTTTACAGCATAACAATTTCTATTCGAAGAATTCGATCGAATTAACGAAACACGTGGTAATCCTAATTTATCTCTTCGCCCGCGCGCGGCGCGTAACACGCGGCGCCGCACCATCGGATCCTCGGGGTTGGCTTTTTCGCGAGGGGATGACACGTCGCGCCGAAGGGGAAGCGTGTGTTATCGGCGTCGATGCCGTTTATTTTTACGAGACGGCCAGGTCATATATTACGGTGCTTTTTATATGGGTCTTATAAAAAAAAATACGACGAGAACGAGAGTAGGTATAATAGTAACTGTAAGTACACGAGACGCGACGCGCCCTATAAAGCGCATCGATACGCGACGAGGAACATAACCGACGAGATCGCCCGCGCCTTTATTCCGTCATCGAATCTCGTAAGATACACAGCTCGGGGTGGCGTCCCGACACGCATGAATCTTTGTCTATACCGAGCCAAAAGTTGTGTGTTCTCGATGCGAGATATGAGACTCATGTGTATGAATAAGTGACATGTACAATACATCAAGTAGAACAAAAAATACAAGAGATAAGCGTTTATATTTTGTTATCCTTTATTATCTCCGTCTCTATAGTTATATAGAAATAACTACAAAGTATTACCAAGAATTAATTTGTTTATTATTTTTTTGTCGAAACATTTCTCGTGATTGTCTTGAAGTAACGATTCTCGCGCGATAATAATCATTTTCCGTAACCATTTTAAGATCTCATTCATGTGAGAACATCAATCGTGTAAAAACACTACAGCGCGGTATTCATCGCGTATTCGATCACGCGTTAAAACAGGGGATGAGCGTTTATCGGTGTCATAGACGCGTCAAGATTACGATAGATTACATTGCCACCGCCGTAGTAGTATGGTATAATACATATACCATCGGATATACGCGTCATCGGATTAAAGCGCGGAAGAAACGCCGCGAAATAAAGGCGCAAAATCGTCATTCGGAGAGATTCGACTTGACCGTTGTTCCAAGTCGTTTCAGGAGGAAGAATCGAGGTAATGGCCGGCAACTGACAGCGACGGGGCCGGATTATTGCGGAGAGAATAACGTTAGAGTGTTAATACCAATTTTAATCGCTCGTCGTAAAGACGATGCGCGCGCGTGCAACTATAACGCACCCGACCGGAGATTCGCGTTTGGCAATAAAGATGCTTTTATTAAATCTCACCCGGCTGTACGCTCCCTTTCGCGTCTCCCGCATCACCATCGAGCAAACTCTCTTCTCTCACCCTCTCTCTCTCCTCTTGCTTCTGCTGTTGGTTTATGACCAACGTTTCTTTCTGCTTCTTTATGGAGATCGTGACGTCTCAAAAGACAGCGACGCCGTCTTTGTCGCGCCGACTTTATTGTCTCTTTCTCTCTCTTTTTCTCTCTCTTTCTGTCTTTGTACGTGTCGACAGCGAGCACATTGTGAACCGGTCGCCGTGAAACGGCGGGAGGCAATTTTTGTCAACTACCGAATGACAGGTTTGGTCTCGGTTTCGAGATTTATGCGTTGCTTACCAATAAGTTTGATATCTCTTTATTAGGCGATTCGCAAAAACCTTTGTTCTTTACAAAAAAATGTTATTATAATATTCTGTATTTACCAAACTCAATAAAAATTTTATTTCTGACATTGTTTTATTTTTACATCTGTTATAAGTGCACCGCTGATCTCGTTGACAAAATTAGAGCAAGATTGTTTGTCGCGATGAAATTCGAGAAACGCGCGCTGCTCCACCGCGAGCGAGCGACATATATCCAGATTTTTATCGACAAATTTGCGTCGGAAAAAGAGAAAGAGCAATAAATCGTGTTCCGTTTCTCTCCCCCCGTCTCGTCGAGGATAAGCCGAGAGAGAAACTCTCGAAGGGTGAGTGAGCGTGTCTAATTCCAAGGCACATTAGATTCTATGGACGCGGAGAGCGAAAGCGCGCGAGCGCGAGAGATCGATAAATCGAGTGGTCGCTCTCCGCTCAGAGATGGTAAACAAAAGCTGAAAATAAGAAAGGAAGCCCTCGTTAAACCTCATTAAAACCGGGATATAGTCATGCTCGAGGCACCCCTGAATTAATGCGGCTTGGTACGTCGAGGGGGCTCGCGCGCGCGTTCCCGTAGCGAGAATCGAAAGCTTCGAAAATTCATGACTCGCTTCGAGATATACGGTCCTCTGGTCCACAATGGGACATCCATAATGACGACGACGAAATCAACCACGTCAACGTGTGTGGCTATTTGATCACTATTTTAACAAAGACAATATATCGCATAATTGTAGATTTTGCGACAAGAAATTTAATTCCGCTATTACGTTATTCGATTCTCTTCAATATAGCAATTTGGGATCGATCGATAGACGATATACTAGAATTACGACATTTTAAAAGCCATTAATGATAATGACACGATTCGATTGATCTTGATGTACATCCCGCGCGTCGCTCGCGTCGTTAGCTTCCACGATCGGATAAGAGTTATCCAGCTCTCCTTCGGGGATATATTCCTCAATTTAGTCAATAGGCTACTCTTTAACGACCGCCGGTAGCTAAAACGTTACCGATGTACACTCTGAATATATATATATATATAAGCCGATCCTCGAGCGTAACGTGCTCGTCAATATTCAGCTAATCGAGTAATCACGTTGAAGATGAGTGTGCTTCTGGGAAAAGCTCGAGATGAAATATCAAGGATACGAAGTATATGAAGTATAAACGTAACATCTTGGCGAGAGAATTTTAAATGTTTATAATTGAAAAATACAAACGTCGAGAAAAAATGAAAAACGCGAAGACCGCTTGAAAAGAAATGTTCACAGAGAAGAATTTCTGTGTGATGGCTCGCAGCAGTGAACTGGTATCACTTTACCACGTTATCATTACGACTTGACTGTGCGCTGAAAGCGGAATGAAAGGGGCGATGGTTTCTATAATATCGGGCGTATCGGTGACCCTAATCGAAAGATTCGCCACGCGCGGCGATAGCGGTCCGCGATCAAACGCCCGCCGGGCACACCGAGTAGGTTTGTCGGAAATGAAATATCTCGCTGGAGAATCACGAGCCTCTCGGACCGTGAAAGATCGACAAGTCCCGTGCCTCATTTGAAGATTGTAGGGGCCACCACACATTTGTCGCTACCTATACGCCGTGTAGCGTGGCTCACACGTATAGCTATTATACCGCCGGGGCTTCACCGATCTCGCCCCGATCGAAGAAGATTATTCGCCTATTATGGATTCGTGACTATCGACGACCGACTCTCCGGCACGCCGCGCCGGAACGAACATTCTTCAAATTTACGCCGAAAGCGTATCCGTTTTCGACGTCGTCATCATCATCATCCGTATTCTCATGTGTGCCATATACTCAACGATAATTTGATCAGTTAGCGCGCGTATTCATCGATTGATCTACCTAAAAATTTATGTTATCTGTTACAAAGAATACAAAACTTCTTCGATTTTTTTATGTTTCGTGAGTTATAAAAAAAAAAAATATTTATCGGCGTATAATTTATACAAAATATTTTCTTTATTGCACACATATGTACTGATAAGATCGTGTAACGCGACAGTATCGCGTGTAATGTTTCTTCGCGCGCGCGAGCAGAATGAATCGCTATTTTACATACTTTCCAATGGAATGCCAATCGTAGCTGTGTATAAAGCACGCGTCGGGCGTGATCATGAGGCGTCGTGGAATCGTCGAGGTTTCCGATACGTGTCTTTGAACTCGTGAGTTGAGTGGCGTTTAACATAACTCACGCGATAAATAACTCGGGCTTCTTGC
The DNA here is from genome assembly GCA_014825685.1 of Pseudomyrmex cubaensis. Classification (NCBI taxonomy): domain Eukaryota; kingdom Metazoa; phylum Arthropoda; class Insecta; order Hymenoptera; family Formicidae; genus Pseudomyrmex; species Pseudomyrmex cubaensis. Next base: position 23,111 of record QVOA01017138.1, on the reverse strand, counting down.
GCACCTTTCGCATGCGTGCGGCGTATCTCGAGGGATGTTCTCGCGGAAACGCTCAAATAATAATCCCGAAGAAAGCCGGCGTTAGGAGACAGATCGCGCTCCCCGTAGACAGATTTTCTCGTTCGCGCGCGGACGTGTTATGCGTTACGATATGGAACCGCGACCGTTGTGTCAATAAAAATAATTGACCGTCCGGAAACTCGCGGAGTACATTTGTCTACAACGGGGAGACGTCATTTATTTTGAGGACCCTGGTCGGCAAAACAGCAAAGTGCTCACAGATAGAGTGGGAGAGAGAAAGAGAGAGAAAGAGAAATGAAGAGAGGGACTAGACAAGTTTACCTTCGTCTCCCGAAGGAAATTACCGTAGATAGAGATGATGATGCTTGCAGGGGGAATATGCATTCCCTGACCGCGCGTGCACGCGCGAATGCACGCTAATGATATTATAAATCTGAACGAACCCTCTCCTCGATTTTAAGAATACACACGTCATACACACGTCATACGTCTTTTTTTTTTTTAATTTCTTCTCTCTACGGTGACGCGCGTTATAAAATGTTTAGAAATTTTTCCTCGTCAATGCGCCATTGTGAGCCATATCGGCCTGGTACCGTGAAAAAAGATCTACATTCTATAAAAAGATCTTCTGTAAGATGATACATTTTATAAGAGCGATCTCCGATTACGTTTGAAGCCGGCGGCGTGAGTTTTGAAGTGTTTTACGATTTAACCCTGTAGGTATGTCTAATACGTTTTTAATCGAGTGCATCTATGTATTTTATACTTATATTTTGTAGTATCGTTCAAGTGAGAAACAATCGAGAGGGGAAACGGATATGAATTATGAATCATTTCAAGGCTATCGCCCCTCTCCTTGACATATTACTGATAGAATACCACGCATAGAATGCTATGCGAATAAAACGCCTATCGGTTTCTCGCGTAAAAAACCGAAGGCGCCGATAGACGCTTTTAGTAGTGAAAGTGTTAAGATTCAAGAGCATTGTGAAATATATGAGATATATGAAATATATTATTGGGAAATATATAATATATGAAGGAATAAAATGCGCGTTATGCTTTTAGAAAATTTCAATATAATTATTTCTTCATACGAATTTATACTATTTTTTGTCGAACAAGAGTCGAAGAAGTTCGTAATAATTAAAACGATTAAATGTTTTAGTGATTTTTGTTGTAAAAAAATTCATCATTTAGCGCCAAACATGACTGTTTTTCGAAAATGGTCGAAATCGGAGTCGAAATTTGGATCACGCATGCGATGCTCTAAAAGTAGAGTTTAAATTTATACATAGGAGACTCTATTTCGCGTAATCTCGCGGTGTTTTTTATTCAAAAGGCACGTCAACAAAAGAAACTCACCACCAGTTGGCTTGTGCGCCGCTCTGCCACGCGACGATCAGCAAAGACAACACGAGCAGGTAGCTCATTGACATGACGTTGCGTGCGTTGCGATTCCGTAAGACCTCTTTCAGCCGATCGCCAAATCACGGGGAGTCGAATTCTTCTGTCGCTTCTCAACAACTCTCGTGGAAGCGCAAAAGAGAGAGGAGAAGAGGATTACGTGGCCGCGCGCGTTCCGTGCTCCTTTCTCAGCCTCGCATTCTTACATGCGTCGCCCAAGACAAACTCCGTCTCGCATCGTTTTTTCCCCGTGAACAATATATGTAGAAGCGTGAACAGTAAGCGCGAACCGAGTCGAGATTCGCGAACGCGACAGATCGAGAGAACGATATTGGTGATCGAGAGATCGAACGCGATCTCGGGGCACGCCGCGGCGGTGTCCGCGTCTTCCTTTCTTGTCTCACGATGAGCGCTCTCCTCGAAACGGACTCGAAAGTTCTCTCCAACTCCGCGCGTTTCCTTCGTATCTCTTCGATCTTACATATTTCCAGCGAGGCGCGACCGATTTTTGTGCACGAGATAAAAGCGGCCGCGCGCAGACGAAGTTAAGTCGTCACACGCGCTCGCACGACCTGTGTATCAACGGTAAATCGCCGCCGTCGTCGTCGTCGAACGTTCTCTCGCCCGGTTCGGTTCTCACGGTCTACGTTTGAGAAAATCGCGCGATCGCGAATCGGGCGACCTCGAGCAAAATGAACGCCCTTATACCGGGAAACTTTACAACGGCCGACTTTTTTCGCGCAGCGAAACAATTGCGACAATCGTGGGGAAATTGTCGTCGCGCGAAGACGCACGCGAAGAGCCGGTTACCGGATAAGACGACGCTCCGTGAACGTTCGCGTACGGACTGTGGCCGGTAGGATCACGAGGAAAAGGGCAACGGTGCTCTAACAGTGGGCGGAGTCGTCGTTCGCACGCGGCACGCCGATTGGCCGGCGTCACCCGAAGAACCTCCGGAGGCTCCACTCGCGTTAATTAAGCATTTCGGCGCAACGTCCCGTCGTCGGTGCGAGTGCGTACGCATCTCGCTCCTCTCGCTCGCGATTCGTTCCTCCGACTCGCTTCTTCGTGGTTGAAAACGCGAGCGAGACCTCACGCAAGGGGGCCCCCTTTGTCCCTGGCTCGAGAGTAAGATTTCGGAGCAAGAGGGTATGTAAAATTGTATATCGGTATTCTTGAGAACGTCAGGCACATCGGCGATGACAGAACCATGTTTGAAAGCCAGCTGTGGATACCATCATTACGGGAGAAGAGACGGTGATGCAAGAGATTTTCTCATTTAAAGACTACGTAATCTTCATATTATTTACTGGTTACTCTTTCAATGATAAGGTAAAACAAAAGAAAATCTTGCAATTTATCATATTTTTAAGGAAATAAGGATATTGTATGAGAGAAAGAAAGAAGAAATAATTGCTCTCAACCTGTCACGTGAAAAACGTGAGGAGCGATGTTGAACGTTCTGTTCGGAGCGCAAATTTGTTCAAGCGATGGAAAAGACAAATCCATGTCTCAAATATTGAAGTTTCTGTTGACCAAATTACTCTCGACGGTTTTAAGAAATTTCTTTTCTACAGAGGTATATATAAGTCAAGTAAATTTATATAATTATGTCTGTAAAAACTGTCTTTGTGTTTGCAAAAATCTAAATAATGTTCTTTTACGTTTTATTATATCTCTTATAAGCGTGTTACACACACGCGGTATTTATCATTTTTTAATATTTTTCCTTAGTATCTTTTTGCAATATCATACTGCGATAATGAAAATATAACAGTAGTTTTCTCAGAAAACGATCATGTTGTCATTCAGTTTCGTCACGAACAGAAGTTTTTATAGTCGATAATGAGATATATTGTCACTTAATGTCGGTTTTAATACTTTTACATCTTTCTTTACACAATATTCTACATTTAAATGTCATATTTTTGCAATATATTAAACTGTTTAAACAGAGTAATGCACTTTTGCGTTTCTGTCAAGTACAATCGTATTTCAAACAGTTTTAATTGTAAATAGAAATACCATTTAACCACGTATAAGATATTATCTAATAACAGACATTATCTATTAAAATTATGAACCAAAATACGCAAGTATAATCCTCTGGACACTTTTTCACCAGCCTATAACAAAAATTGTCCATTTTCATACAGAAACATTTCTATGCAGTAAAAAATAGACCTTGTATGAATTAATTAATTTCTACATATGTTTCTTAGTGAGCTTACAAAATGTTCTAGAAACATATTAGCTGTAAATACAGTTTGTTTATGATTTATATTGCAGTAATTGTAGTAGCTGTACATATCAAATTGAAGCAATAGACATTTTTTTGATATTTTTTTTATTGACAGCTTATAAATTTTAATATTGACAATATTCTTTATGATGTCAAATTTTTTGATAGAATAAATTGTTTATTTTAGACAAAAAGAGTGCTCTCTTTGTATAGTTTTATGTGTAATCTCTGCTACACAAATAGAATAACATCGCCATCTGCGGGATGGCGGTTGGAACAATGTACACAAGCAACTGCTGGTAAAAACAATTCAAAAATATCTACATGTGTATACTTTATATATATATCTCGCACAAAAATAATACAAATACTCTTCTTTAATAATAAGATAATAATTATAAACATATACTGGACAAATTACAAAGTAGTTTAATAACCCATGTACAAAGAAAAACAATGCAGAAAAACGTAATTTAATATGCTTAACTTAATATGCTAAACTTATTTTCTTCTTTGCAGAATTGTTTTTAATGTAGAATATACATATTTACAATGTATCCTTTATTTCCATCATTCAGTGAAGGAACTTTTATACATAATTGTTCGATATTTTTTGTGTTGTCTTCCTCTCTCCAAAAAAAAAGAATATGACTTTTTTCAATACTATGTATCAACATTTTTCAATCATTAACACAAATAAAAAAAAAAATTAGAATATACAGAACAGGAAATTATTTTCCTGATGATAAATGTGCTTTGGTAATTTCAGTTTATACATATCAAATTATGTTCAAGGCACAATTTTAGCACATAAACACGCCAGATAAGACAAAATCAAAAGCAATACTTTTTAAATTAACATTCGATCAATTCTCGAGATTAAATAATAAAAATAGTACTATCAGAAGTACTATCACATTTGTCCAAAAGTAATTGGCGTAGTCAGACAGGTGGAAGTCCCGTCTGTGTTTGCGACGGATTGTGATACAAACTGGCCATTGCTTCCTGCAGCGCTCGCAAACACGCGACGGTCGCTTTAAAACCACCCGCCCTTTCCGCATCGGATTCGGGACGTATATAGGAAACATATCCGCGAGTCTGGAGTTCTCGCCAATTAGGTGGCAATGGCCCGTCTGTTTGTTGCCGAATAGGCGTGTAGGTATATAAAGGACCTTCCTCTGCTTTTGATACGGGAACATAAGGTTGGTTTCCTCCTCCCGGAGTACCAAACTTGATACCCGTACTAAATTGAGTGATTTTAACAGCAGGAACAGAAGATATTTTCTCTTCCGTCTTTTGTTTCTGTATCGCGGAAGCAAAAGACTGAATAATATTTTTGGCATTCGCGTCGGAGAACGTCAGCTCGTCTATCAGAGCTTCTTTCTCGCGTATTTTCTTCTTCTTCGTCTCTACTTCCTCCTTTGCAAGTTCTATCCTCCTCTCTTCTTCTTTTTGCTTCTCCAGTTCTATTATCTCTTCCAATTCGTGCTCGCTTCTGCCAAGTTTAGATTTACTTTTCACTATTTGCTCTTTATTATCTTTCTTATATTGTTCTATCTTCTTGTTTGTTTCGATCACATCAATGTTGTGTGTCAGATTGTATATGATGCTTTCAATTTCTTCTAAGTAATCGTTGTATTCTCTCAGTGTGGCAAAATCCTCTTCTTTTTTGTTGTAATCTCGCAAGATACGTTTTCTTATGCTTACTTCTTTTTCCACCATAGGATCTTCAAACATCTGAATCCGAAAGTTTGTTCTTCTCAGTGGAATCTTGCATTCCGGACAGGATCCTGAACCTGAATAATTTAATTATAACAATAAATCTATTATTTCTTACGACGTATTAAAAATATCAACTAGATGATAAAAAAAGTCAACCAAACCTTTCAAGAACAATAAATCCACACAACTCTCGCATAATGCATGACCGCAGACATTCACCATCATTTTCAACGATGGATTTCGATATTTGGTAGTTTTGCATCGTGGACAGGCTTGATCATCCATTTTTAGAAACGAAAATATATAAATATATAATCTTTCTCGAATCCTCTCTCTAATTTAAACTATGGAATTCCACTTTTAACACAAATCTGCCACCTCTTTTATATTTGCTAGAGATGATAATTATTTTCTTGTCACGGGAATAAAAATTTATAAATTAACTAACAGCCAGTTCTATTATCATGAGCTATTTGATATATTACAGTTGACACGCACAATACATCGTTTAGAAAGTGTTATGTACTGTATGTATACAACTCTCTGTGAACATAACCTTGCATAACCTATAAAACGACTATTTATTGACATGAGGTCTCTGCAAGCTGAATTTCGAAGGCCGCCCCTGTGTTTTGTGTGCTCGTATAAGAGTCGTTTATAAATAATCATTTGATCTATCTGTTCAATTCGCTCAAACGTATTTTTGAAAAAAAATGTTCCTTTCCTTCTTTAAAGAAGACTTGAATTATAGTTAAGAGCTAAACAGAACGCATGTATAATGAAAATAATAATTTATAGTCTGACGCCTGTACAGGGGATATAAAAGTAGAGCCAACGGCCCTGAAAAATCGAGGTGTAGTTTTCCTCTCGAACTATCGAAGTTATCGATAACATATCGATAGTGTCTTTGAATTATATAGACTTGATTTAAAAGCATTCTCGCACGTACTTATATAACAGATATATAAAAGTTTTGAATACGGAGAATGAACAAATTATGAATTTATATAACTGCTTGGAAAAAACAAATAAGATATATGCGTCAAGAAAATTCTCAATGTTAATAAAGATTCGTGTCTTTTTGCTTTTGGTTATTTTACTCTTTGAAAAACTAATATATTATCAGATCAAAATTATAATAAACGCATAGTTCTCTCCTATATTGTACCGCTCATATAATTTATTAGAAAATACACGTACACACATGTTAAAAATAAGCTCATTTTTAATTTATAAACATTACTTTCCGCTTTGTTCTGCGCTGGTTTTAAATTTGTTATAAAATAGACCACGTAATTATTCACAGGTTTACTTATAACTTGCGAATTGTTTGCAGCAAATTAATTGTGATTAAATCTTTAATGCATTCTCGCTCTTATTTCATTAAGTCGTTAAACTATTTAGGAGGTCAAATTTTACTCGCAGTCTTACGCGTGATGCGAAGCAACGTAGCGAATAGCATAGTATAAGGCATAGTAATCGACTACAGATGGAAAAAGCGGTTGAGCTAATAAGCCGATTACCGATCAAAGGGATGGAACATTACTCGGATGCAGTGTGCGATTGCCATATAAAAGAAATAAATCCCTGTGCAAACAACACTGCAAAATTCACGACGAAAATATAGAACGATACGGAAAAAAACTCCCGTTTTCAAAAAATGAAAACTCAATGGACAAGTGCAAAACATTGTCAACTAGAGCAATCGGCATCCAAAATTCGCGGAATTCGTTTGATGCTAAAAGTATTCGCAAAAAATTTTTAAATATCTACAATTTTCAGGATTTAATCATTTATAGTCGAAGAAAAATTACACAAACTGAAATTGTATCAAATATCGGTTTTTCTCTCTCTTTTTTTAGTACTGTCGGTGTTAAACAAAATATAATATAACATTTCATTATCTAACAATATCTTGTATTTCACCGTGATATTGATAAACACAATTAACAAATAAATTTGGAAAAGAATTTACAGAACAAAATATACGGTGTAAATCCCGAAGATTTAACTCTTTCTTTAAAAAAATATTTTTAGTACAGAAAAACTGATATGTGAAAAGTGTGTTTAAACACTGGAATAAATTTTAACAAATCTATCGCGTAAAATACATATCCAGTATTTTACGCAATTTTCCATATTTTTCATAAATATTTCCAATATTTTAAATTGCAGATCGTTTCCAGTTATATTTTTCGAAAGAACAAAACATTTCACTTCCGACAAGCGTAAAAAGCGATAAAAATTTTATCTCTCGCACACGCGATATTCAAATTGTTCCAATCTGCAGCGGCGTTTAAATGTGACTGTCTCTTGTGTATTTACGCATCGTGGATGTAATTCGGCACAATAAACACAGACAGACGCGTATAAACAGAGGAGGGAAATCTCCATACGTTCTGAGAAATTCTGACCAACTTGAGTCGAACGTCTTCGTCGACCTTTGCAAAGAACATAGCGTTGACGAGTTCGAGATGTAAAAAAGCAAGAGATGAATCTCATAGGATCTACTGCCAAGTTTAATCGGCGCCGTGGTATCTCGGGGCGGTATTCGATTCCCCGGATTCCCAGCGAGGGATGCTGGTGTGCGCGAAGGGAGAAATCGGCGGTACACACGTATAGAGGAAGAGAGACGGGAACAGAACAGGAGAGAGAGAGAGAGAGAGAGAGAAAGAAGGGGACCGGGGAAGAGGGAGAGGGATCGCGCGCGACGATAAAACGAAGAGGGATACACGCTTGCGCCAGGGAGTATCACCCTCATCTCAGTGCACCCTTCGCGCTGAGGGGACGAGGGAGCACGAGGGTATATACCCGAGGATAGATGGCAGGGCGTCTCTCCCGGGCCGCGCAGGCCGCGCAAAGCCGCGTTGCACGCATTGTCAGTTCTCCTCAGTTTCGCTCGGATATCCGTGGCAACGAGTGACCTTCGTGCCGATCGAGTTCGCCGATCATTCCCCTCTTTCGTCGAGAGAGAAAGAGAGAGAAAGAGAAAGAGAGAGAGAGAGAGAGAGAGAGTGAGGATTGCCGCGTGTCGATCGTCAGCGCGAGACCGGCGTTATCGGGCGTCGCGACGCGCCGGAGACACGCCTGTCGCCGAAAAAAAAGACGCGACTTCTGTCTGAACACGCGTTTTCGTCGTCGGTTCTTCTTTTCTTTGAAACGCGACCGACTCTTTCTCTTTCTTATCCGCGCGGTGTCGACGCGTTCTTATACAAAAGTCGCGTGAGAGTCGCAAATCGTCGGGAGCGAAAAGCAAAAAAGACAGTGAAATTGAATCGGGACTGAAAAGTTGGAAGAAAGATAGATATATGAACTTCCGATTTTCGCAGTTTTCGAATGACACGACGTGCGGCAATCAAGGAGCGATTTTATCGTGGACGCGATAAGACGACTAGAACCGGAGACAATAAGAATGAGAACGGGACAATGATCCAAGGGGATGCACGTATCACGCCCCGTCGGCGCTTTTCAATTACGCGAATCTAGATCGCGTGGCCGTTAGCGAATTAAGCGGGCTCTATGCGGGTCCGAGTATGTGAAAGAGGCGAATAACGATCGGCCTACTGTACGATGAGAAATCGCGCCGGGATCAAATCTCGAGGCCGGAATAACGATGTAACGGTGGCATGGAGCGCGGAAGCGAGAAAAACTGGAAATCGTCGATTTATCCGATAAACTCGTCTTGACTCTCCTCAGCACGTCGTGTCAATTTCGCGTTGTGCGAGAGAGGAATTCGCGGGCGTCCGTATACACTGCCTGCAAAACTCGATTACTTCAGAATAGATCAAGAGATCGGAAAGGCGAATACACACGCGAGGGCACACGAGAAAAGAAAATCGATCCAGCGCATCGAAACGCGACTATGTGAAATAAAAAAAATGAGGTGTCTAATCTTGACCCTCGGTCTGCTGGTTTCGGGTGAGTTCGCGAACATAAATCGCTTACAGAACCGGTTGTGTGTGTCGTCAATCGCGCTTACACATATATATGCATGCATTTTCCTGACGACACGCCAATATTCACTCCCGTCGGCGCAAAATTTGCGGCGGAAGCGGGACCCACGTTTAGGAAAATGCGATTACAAACATTCAACAGTTTCGCGAATGACGCGTATAATGAGCGATGCATAAATACGCGTTGCATTAACAGATAATAAATTAACATAGGTAACGCGATTTTCTCGTCAAACGCGAAAACGTTTCCATTCGATATAATTGTTGGATATCAATCTATTTTATTGACGTATTTGCGTGTAAAACCGAAGTTCTCAAGAGAAACGCGCGGAAAATCCTTTTGGGAGTTATAAGCCCCCAGTTTTACGTTCTTTTCCCACGTTTTCGAAACAGTGCCAAAAAGGTATGAAGGGAGTTTAAGATTCAAAACTCGAGCAGCGTCAGCTTTACCTCCCTTGAAAGATGTATTACTTCTGAGAATTACTGAAAAGAGCAGAATATTAAAGTCGATGAGACACGCCGTCGACGTGTACGTTCGCGATTATATTTCTTTAAATATACCGCTTTAATTTGCCCTTACATAATTAAGAGAGCAATTATAGATTGAATAACGTCATTTATATTTTTAGAAGAAGATCGCTTTATACGTCTACGAAGAGATAAATATAGACAGTCTCTCGCTCCGATGAGAACGATTCTTATACTCGAAGTTTCCGTTTCGGAATATTTCCGGTTCGATTAATCCGGAACATCGGACGATAAAAAAACGGATTCTCGCGATTGCAAGAAACTATCTCTCTTACGAACGCTAACTACTTTTCTCCTTTTCGAGAAGGTTAATGACATTAAGTGTCGCACGCGAAGCACGTACGAATCGAGCGGCGCGTAAACCGCCCCTTTTGCGTCGCGACACACACACACACACACACACACACTCATATTGAACACATTTTCCCGCTTTCGCGAGAGAAGTCGCACGACGTGATATTATGTTCGTAACCGGGGCTACGAATACCGATACTATATCACAGCCGGGTTTAGTTAGCTCCCGAAGTTTAGTCTTGACTTTGTAATAACTTGGTCTTAACATTAGCCTCGTCCGAAATACGGGGTTTATGCAGCAATTAACCCGAAAGTCCCGTGTACTCCGATGTAAAGAGACGGTGTAATATTACGCATAATGGCAAGACAGAGCAATCAAGATACCATTCAAAATGCATGAACAAAGTTTGGCTCTTTCTACTTGTTCGCTCATCATATGTATAAAATTCACTCTCATTAATGCGCAAGTGAATTTTCGCTCAAAATAATCGCGCGATATTTGATTAATATTTACATTCGTTTTGTTACCTTTGTCGATTTTATTTCTATTATTCCCGGAAAATCGGTTTATGTTAGTTTCGCGCTGCAGTTTCAATACACGACAGGAGTTCTTCACATATACCAATTAAAACTTGCATGCACGAGATGCAGAATTTTTTTTTATACACGTATATATCTCAGCACTTCTATCAAGACTTGTGTACACGCTCTCTACGAAATTATACTGATAAAAAAATTAACGTTGTGGAATATTACCTCTTTTTCATGCGTCGATGGTTACCGGTAATTATGCTGTTTGTTCTCTTAATTTTGCTTCACCTGTACTGTGTTTGTCCGATTAACAGGAACCGGAATATCACGGAAACTGCTATATTGATTTGTTTTTTGTTTTTGTATTTGGGCAAAAATTTCATCGATCTGCAAACGTTATTAATTTGAATGTGCATTCCTGGAAATAATTTTTGTTTTTTGTTTTTTTTTTTTTTTTATACCGCGATATCAGTATCATGTAAAAAATAACTGTTTTTGACAAAAATGCAACATGACACACTTTTATTCACGTATTTTTTTTTAAGCAAAGTCGGTCAGCGTATTTCATTTTTCCATGCGTGTTGAAACATTAGAGAAAAGAGTTAAAAAATTCAAAAAATTACAAAAAAAATCTTAGTATCGCAAAATATTTTCCATTTATTAAAAATATCAATCATACAACATACAAATAATATTGAAAACAAAATTGTAAAAATATCATCACTACGTCCGTTATATATGAGCGAGATTAAATATTTTGTTTTCTTTAATAAAATAAAAAAAAAGAACACAAAATTACACAAAAGATAGAAGTTTCCTCCGAAACTATTAAAGCAAGCGCCTGAACTAATATCCCGTGAGACTATAAACACTCTTACGACGCGTCTAGCGTTAATATTCTTTAGTCTTGATTTAAAATTAAATTAAGATCGTGAGCTTAAGACACGACGCGAAAATTAACTAAACCCGCAGCTAGTTGTCGCCTCTCGCTGCGAAATGAACTGAATTTATATACAGAGAGAGAGCAATAAGAAGCACGCGGGGAAATTAAATCCACCGTGCATCGCTGTAAGAGTAACTGTAGAGAGGCACCGAAGAAAACAGCCGGCAAAGAGACTCGAGGGGAGGAAAAGGGACGATGGAAATCCTGATATGTATTTTAACGGTGGGTTATGCGGAGCGCGGCGTACAAATCCCACGGAAGCGAGGGGAGGTAAATATTTGCTCGCGCAAAACTACCTGTGCCTCTGCATCCCCTTAAAGTTACCCTTTTGGAGACGCATTTATTTTTAACCCACGATTTTCCGACGACAGTTTTATCGAATTCGAAGAAACTATGTCGCCGATATCGCGAGGGCAAACTCCTTCCTTCCTTCCTGATTTTTTTTCTTTTATTTCTCGCGGTAAGTCACGGAGGCTGCACATGCCGCACCTCCATCTTCTTCCAAATATCACGTATATACATCTCGTTGAATATCTCGTTTGTTATGTGTAAGAAGTTCTTTCAAGTTGTTACACATTTTCGCTATTAATGTTACGAAGGGGCGGTACTCCACCGCGTCAAGTTGGCGCTTATGTACAAACGCCTGCACATTTACCCGGAGCGCGCATGTAACGTCCAACTAAAGTTACGAACTTTCCGCCCGTGAACGATGGGCCATTCACAATGTTAGGGGAACTTGATAAACGAGTAATAGAGAGTTCACGCTGTCAATTTATGATTTTCCTATTTATGAATATAACATTGTACATAAACGCGCGCTCGCGCTCCGTACCCTTGTCGCGCACGGTGTGTGTGTGTGCTTCAAAATCGAAATGTATTTCTGCCTTGTTTGCAGGGCGAAATGTTAAACATTGCGATTCGGTGTTACCGTGCAAAGCGCGTGAAAGCACTTTCAGACAAAAATAAACACGCATCGGAGTAACACGCGGGTAACTTTTACAATTTGTTTTAAAACTTTCTAGTGCCGCGGAAGATTAAAAAAACATTAGAGAAAGAAAATGAATGAAAGAGAAAAAAGAAACGCGAAGGGAGGAAACATGAAAAAGAGATTTTTTTTTTAGCAAAAACTTTTTGCGGAAACAAAAACTACGAAATAAATCAAAGGAGAAAATGCGACCTAAAATAGAATTGATTTATAAAACATTATCATAAAAAGGAACGAAAAGCTTTTAAATTATGACTCGCTGCGAATGAAAAGCCCTGCGCGCGAATTAAGCTTCAGAGATAAATAATTGATGGAATATTACTGGACGTGATGCATTTAAGAAGACTTTGGCTTGAAAGAAAATTTTAATTTTCCTTGTGCTCTGAGAGATACATATATACATTGAATATTAAAATTTAAGCAATATAGCAGCAAATACTCTTAATCTCACTACCTTCAGCGGGGGAAAAATTAATTTTACATTTCACAAGAACTTGAAATGTATGTTTATTCTCAATTAATCTTCCGAAAGACTTTGAAGAAAAGAACACGAAAATGTAAAAATAATGAGCCTACGATGCGCTATTTTCCAATAACATTGCTCGCGGGAAGGAGACATTTTCGATTGCACACATTCTTTATTTCAAATAGTTGTTCTCTTTTTTCAATCCCTTCGGCAAGATGTCCTCAATTTTTTTAACCGACACGGTCTCTCTCACAAGTTCTAATAGCTTTTCTTTGGTTACACAAGAAAGAACTTTTATACTATATACAAAAAATTGTACTCTCTGATAATAGTGTTACAAAATTGCAAAAAAGATATTTGACAAAATAGCAGGTTCTCTTTCTTATTTTACAAAGTTAGTTTGATGTTATTTTGCCTTTTAAAATATTTTGAGCGGCGTTTACGAAAAACCTGAAAAGTAAGATGTAAAAGATAAATTTACCTGTTCATACATCTTTCTGCTTCTTTCTTTTTACTCTTTCTCTTCTCCACAACATCTGAAAGATTTAGAAAAATTATTCAGTCATACACACGAAACTGCTGCGTAAACCACAAGCAGTAGTTTGTAGGTTCATGTACACACGTACACATTTAATTTTTATTGCGCAACAGGGAGCGGACAATAAGAGTTAAAGAACATCGTTAACTCGGGAATAATACGACTTTTTATGACGTAAACTACCGCGCCACGGCATTTTATGCCGTGTTAATAAATCGTTTTTGTTTGGCTACACGCACACGTATACACACACATATATACGTACACTGTACGAAGACCTCGAATACAATACATACGTGCCTGTCCAAAAAATACTCGAAAAAAAACTGTTCGCGAAAAAACATCGAAAAAATTGTAACGTTCTGTCTCGCGCGTTTATCTGAGGAATAATAACTTTTTCTTTTTCACGGCGCTATTGAAAATAAAAGAAAGATCATTAGGTCCCGATTAGAAATTAATTCCCTTCGCATTGACTGCGGGAAAGCGGAAGCTTTTTACCGATAATTCCGATAAGCTCGAATAGAACGGGCGGCAATAAATCTTTCCCCCCAAACCCGCGTCGGTGTAAATTACATCTCCGCGTGACCACCGAGCACAACCACCGATACTGAAGAATTCAGCCAACCTTGCTAAGATGTAGTATTGTGTTTGCTTGAAGTGCAAGGACCTGTCCGGTGCACGGCCGATCGCAGGATACACGAGAATCGCGCGTCGGAGACGCCCGATTCTTCCATCCGTGGAAGACCGTATTTCGACGTCTCGGCGTCGCGCAACGTAACGGCTTTGGTCGGCAAAACGGCCACTCTCAATTGTCGAGTACGGAATTTGGGCGATCGCACGGTAAGATATCCCTCTTACAAGAAGCGGAAAATAACACACAATGGCGTGTTCTTCCATGAAGTGTAACAAATCGAAATGTGTGTGTTCACTTCAAATCACAGCTTCAGCAAAAATCATATCACTTTTATAAGTTTGTAAAGAAAAACAAATTTAGTGTAAGAAACTTTATCGTCTAAAATTCTATATTATTGCCTTGTGATAAAACCGAAACACGCTGTGTATCCAACAAAAACAATTGCGGAACTACTGTTCGTTTTCTTCCGTAGGAGCCAATTCTAATTTTGCACAGTTATTTCGCGTTATAATAAGTAATAAAGTTTAAGCACAACGCAATGTTAGTGATAATATCACGAAAGCTCGGTGTGGAACATAAATAAGCGTCCGCGGAGAGGGAGAACTTCTCTTCTCGAAAGTTTATTTCAACTTCTTCTTTAAGCGAGAATTCAAGTGATGAAGTTTCAGAAAATATTCTTTTCGCCGACTGAGGAGATAAGTCCTTCCAATATCGAAGAAGTGTTCAATTTGTGTCCCCATAATATGCATTGCAGCTTGTGAGTGCCGTTTACGTTTCCGGAATATCGAAATCGACTGTCAGTGCTAAAAATATTTCCCGCCCCAATGGTACGCTCTTCGTCCTCGAAACTTCCACCATAAATGGATTGACTCAAGCACAGCAGCGCTTTGGGAATACCGGTTTTAAAAGCCCTTTCGGCAAATATGTAACTTATTTTTTTTTGTACAAAAGCGTCCTCTCTCTTGCAAATGTTAATGCGCTCGTTCGCCAAAAGTTTTTGTATATATTTTACGACACAAGTGTGACAGAAAGAAGCGCGCGATTTGTTCGATATCGACGAGTAAACACGCGTATATACAGCATTTATTTTTATCGCCGTTGGCGCCATTTATAGAAGAAGTTTATGAATAAATTATAGGGTAAGAACCCCAAAGAAAAACGTGACTATCGACGTCTCGGAAACTAGTACGAGCCACGAAACTCAATTAGTTGCAAACTCGACACGGGTCGTAGTTTCGCGTCCGGTCGTAGGTGTGCGGCGCGCGATGGTTTTTGTCATTACACGTATAATAAAGTTGGCTCATGACGAGATACTTTATATAAAGAACTAGAACATCTCGCAGAGAAAGAGAGAGAGAGAGAGAGACGCGAGGACAGACAAGACCAGTAATTTTTTTCTTCTTTTTTCTTTGCATCCGAGTTCGTGCGCCAGCGCGAAAAAAAAAAAAAAAAAAAAAAAAAAAACAGCACATCTTTTTGCATCTTTCGCGTCTGAGTTTTTGCTCACTCCGCTCGCATCCCTATTTCGTTAACACCGTGTTTTTTACATTTTACCGGGTACAATCTGTCTCTTTGCCGTGTCCATGCGTAGGTAGTTGAAAATTACTTTTTCACGGAGCGGCTACAGTGAATTTTGCATTTTTCGGTCTTGGCGTTGCTGTTAATGAAAAACCTATTACTTTAAGTGATAAATTAATATGAAGAGATCATTGCCGGAAATCCTAACGACTAAAATTGCACATGAAAAAGTGAGATATTGCGGGTTTGTTTTTTCTTCAAACCCTCGGCGGTGTAATTCGCGATCGTACAGTAAATGCGATTAAGTAAAAAATTATTTTACGAAAATATGAAATGTACATTTTCCACGCGCGCGCGACCTGCGTTAATTGCAACATTACGTTAATTATAATGAGAAATTAATTACCTCTACCGACGAATATAAAGTGGTTGCGAGAATGTGTGTTCACCGTCCAACATTTAGAAGTTCACTCTCGAATGACAACCGATTGCATTCACTAAAATTTAGATGGGTTATTTTTCCGAAAAAACGAGTATATTTTCATACGTGATTGTCGTTATTATTACCTTATATTCTACGTTAATAAATCAAAAAGGTATGTTTGCACACGCACGAGCATACACATTGTCGAATCTAGTCGGAAAATTGTGCATTTTACGGTCCACTGTCATATGTATTAAAAGTAAATTCACGTACTGACATTTTCGAAATGGATTTCCGAAAACTTGAGCTTCTTTGCTTGTGCGACTTTTTCGCAAATGGTCGTTGAATAGTACGTCATAATCACGATAAAAAAGAAGGCAAGAAGAAGAGGTATATACGATAAGAAAGTTCTTGATGTGTTACTATACGCTGCTGGCCAGCAAAAGTATTCGGAAATGTGAAAATTTGACATAAGTTGATAAATCGATTTTTCCACTCTAGCTTATAAGTATATTTCGTTCTCTCTCTCTCTCTCTCTCTCTCTCTGCGGGGAATTGCAAGTAGATACACAAATGTTCCACACCGTATGTACTTGACGCTGAAAGCACAACCGCGAGATTTCTAATGTTACTGTAGGGAAGATAAATATGTATATATGTCTATGTATATATGTATATATGTCTATATATATAGGTCGACGAGACTTATACTCAAACAAATCCACGTTATTGAAATAGACAAAGGACGGTAAACTATGTTAATGACAATCAGCTAAACTATGCAATATGACATTGCTTTTGTCCTAGATGTATCTGACAATATAAATAATATTTGAAATATTTCCTCTAATTTGCGCAGATAATTGCGCATACCGGTCTTCAAAATACTTTTTCTATTGAAATGTTACCTCGTTTAGGTTGTGAAAAAAAAAGAAAGAGCGATTTTGCACTCGGTTCAAAATAAAACCTTTGATTTCGTAAGTGTCGATTGAAATCGAGAAAAATCATTCGACTTTTGATTGAAATTAAATTTTGACGTTCAATTATATCTTTTTTTGTAATCGCATCGCTTTTCGATCGGCGTTGAAATTCAATTTATCGAGTCTTGATAACCATTTCAACGATTAATTATTGTTTTGTCAGGGCAAAGGCCCTTTCTTGCACTCCCCGCGGTCGAAATCGTACGACTTGTCGCGTATTTTTTTTTTTTTTTATTAAAGCTCAAATCGAATACGCGCTTTTCATTAGCACCGAATCGAACGTAACCGCGCGTCACACGGGGAACAAAAGCCGCGTCACGGTTTCTCTTGTGCACCTTGCAACCTCTCCTGCCGTCGCTTTCCATTTCGACTTTTGTACGCCGGGCACGCGTACAAAACTCAATGAAGTCGTTTTTATGGAAGAATACGCATTTTCGTTCTACGTGTTCGGTATTTCAATATTGGCCATATGCCACGCTAATATAATACGGCCGCGCGAGAGCGCAGTCTGCGTTTACGTAAATCAATCATGCTGATCTTTCACCACCTCTCTCCCCTCTCCGCGTTGAAGATAGAACGAAATATACAATCTGTCGAATATCATCGAAAAATACCGAGATATATACGTTCAAAATATTGGAGTGATTGAAACGCGGTATGAATTTTTTAGTGGAGTTTCTATTTTTCGCGCCGCGTACACATACGAATATATGAAACGCAGAAATGAGAAGCGAGATTATATCCTCGCGAACGTCTGTAATATACCGAAATACAAACCTGCTGATGAAATTTATATCGCAACCTCTTTTTGATCGAATTCACGCAAAAAAAGAAACTCCTTTTTAAAAAGATCAGTGTGGCGCGCTTGTGTCTGTGAGGCGGAGAAAGCCGAGCGTACTTTAAACGAAAGGGTCTCGCCCGTTCCGGTTGTTGTTTTTTTTTGTTCTAGGTGTCATGGGTGAGACACCGAGATATCCATCTTCTCACCGTGGGCGTCGAAACGTACACCTCGGACCAGAGATTCGTCGCGTCGCATTTTCCCCGCACGGAGGACTGGACGTTACAAGTAAAATACCCTCAGCGACGAGATTCCGGCACATACGAGTGTCAAGTGTCTACGACGCCGCCCATAGGTCACTCCATGCTCCTCTCTGTTGTCGGTTAGTAGTGGCACAGAACATCTCTCCCGTGGCTCTTTCTTTCTTTTCCTCTTGTCGCTCGTTTTTTGTTCCGTTTTTCACGCGGAGCTTTCCGTATATCGCGCCGTGCGCTGATTTCGGCGGAAATTCGCGCCGTATCCATTTGCCACTTCGGGAAGCTTAAAACCATCACCGCCCGTGCTCGCCGCACGTGCATCGCGATACATATACTCGCGCGCGCGGCATTTGTCGCCCCTACGCTGATTTACCGTTTATGACTTAATCATTCACCCCGGAGTTTCTCAATGGAACACGCGACCCAAGTACGATAATTCAACACCCGTGTATACCCACGCGCCACCGCCGATTTCCCTCGGCGCATAATGTGCCGGTGTGCGAATTCACGCGGAAGAATTAAGTTATCGAGGAGAAAGAGAGAGAGAGACCGTTTATGAGAAATCAGAATATTGATTACTTTTAAGCGTTTTTTTATGTAAAAAATGTAATGATGTCTGATGGAAGTTGGCGCACGCGCGAAACTCGTGAGACGAGAAGTAGCAATTTCCGTGAACTTGGCGAATTATGAATTTCTGTCATTATGCATGCTCGCTCCTTCTGCGGATAGTAAGTTTAATCAGCTTCTCTCTCTAAACTCGGTATTAACTTAATATTAACAAGTTAATATTAGTCTCTTTCTCTCTCTCTCTCTTTCTCTCTCACACACACACACACTCTCAAAATTCATTTAAACAGAAAGCAATCTAATAATCAAAATATAACACTTGTTTTAAAAATATAAACAAAAAAAATGAGTCACATAAAATTTTGCTGATAAATGAGATAATTTTACATATATATACATAGCGATAAAATTAAACAATATTGATGAAAATCAATAATTAATAATCGATGTATTATGAAATATAATATTCTATATTGGTAATATACAGTGTCTAAAATGTTAACTTTATTCATATTGTTGATTGCTATTAGACATATTAGATATTGAGTGTTGATTCATTCTGCAATGTATATTGTTAATATTATGATTATTTTAACACACATAGCAACAATGGACACCAAATAAATAGCAGTAGATTGGCTTCATAGAATACAATATGGCTTCGTAGAATATATACATTAACTTCATAAAATTATAATATCTCTCTTGTTGATTGTAAAATTTCTTTTTTATTATCGTAGAATTTTTGCGCTGTATTGATTATAAATGTCCCTTGATAATATTAAAAATAAATTTTCGTTTACTAAAAAAACCCTATTGTTTTCTTTTTAACTCAAAAATATTACAGCAAAATAAAATTAACTTGCGAAAACGAGGAGAGAAAACTAAATTAGGAGAACATTAATTAATTTAGATATATAAAGCACAAACTCAACTTTATTATTTTTATCATCAGGTCATTGAAAAACTTTATTACTTTTTATTAATCGGTAAATTATGCTATATATTGTTATTTTATTTATATTCAAGTAAAGCACGTATTAAAAAATTATAATATTAAATAAGAACAGTTTACGTTCAATTGAGCAAACATTTTACTTACAATTAGAACAACTATTTTTTATTGAAAGCATTTAATATATGTATATCAGATGAATCTCGACTTCGATGAAAACTAAATTCGGAACGTGATCGCTAACTGAAATCGGAGAGTGGAAACTTTTCCATAATCGAGGTTATTTTTTTAATTCAATGCAATGTACTTTCGAATTGAAACTAAGCTTATGCTTGAGAGGCCGACTAAACTTCCGTCCATAATTCGTGAGAATTTTAAAAGCGAAATATTTTACTTAAAACTAATGAACGATGTTCTCCGTGAATTAATGGTTTCTACAATCCAGATTCTTTCTTTTCTTGATAATTGGAAGACGACTTCCCAATAATAATATTCCGAAATATTTGGTCTATGTGTATATTCCCTGCTCTTTGTTTTCACAGAGCCTGTGACGATGATCATCGGAGAGCCGGAAATGTACATAAACAAGGACAGTACGATGAACTTGACTTGCATCGTGCGACACAGTCCCGAACCACCGTTGACCATTCATTGGACTCACGATCATGAGGTATATATGCACATATGTATGTATATATTTTGTATGTGCTTTTTTCGAGTATATGATACGAGCAATCCCGAGAAAAACGGGAGACGAGAACCGTCGAATTAAGTTTCCAATTATTATCTCTGTGAAATCTGCCCGCGGAAAGTCGATAAAAGAGAATAACTCAAATCCGCAGCTTTCCTCTTCTCTTTGCGCTCTATTCACGTAATCTCTCATCTTCTTCCATCCTCATTCATATTGCAACCCGCTCGATCTGCTCCCGTCTTTCGGATGTGACTTTGTCTCAAACAAGTTCTCAAGTTTAAGGCGCTCAGGAGTTTGCGCGGAATACGGGGAAAAACTTTTAATTTTAATATTACCTGCTCAACGTTTCTTCTTGTTGAATTTTTAAATGTATGAACACACACACACACATCGCGGTGTCCGACTCGCGGGATCTCGTTTCTCAACTTCAAAACCTATCTCTCAGCTCTCCCCCGCTGCCGTTCTCTTCTCTTTGCCGCGGGTAAAGTTTCTCTGGTGTGTGCTTTATACTATACCTCTGGTCGCATTATACAACACCTATTTCCCCGTAACTGTATCTCCGTTTTCTGTAACCCCCGCGCTCGCGCTGACTTCCACTTTAGGTCCTATATTCTTACTTTCAAGCTACCACCGACAGTTCATCGCATTAACTCTTCTTCTCTCTCTCTCTCTCTCCTCGGGCACGCGGTATCTTCTCCGTTCCGTAACGTTCCTCGCCGATATTGCACGCTGTGTACCCTCGTTCCTCTTTATTATCCATTCTCACTGTTTCACTATCACTTTGGTCGATACCGACTCCTCAACTTTAGAGCTTCAGAGTTTCCAAAATAAACGTTGTTTAAGTGTAACACGCTCAATTCAATTACGGTTTGTTTTGTCAAATCTCTTACTAAGTGTTTGATTTGTGTAATATACCATATCTAGCGAGATTTGTTATTAAGTATTTATTCTGTTTATGTGCACATCTCGCAGAATATTGGCGGAAAATTGTTTAGCAATTTACGTAAGATTTGTTAACATAATTATTTAATCCGGCAACTTATTACATCCAAGTTTGCATTAACTCGGCGAAGCTTTGTATTGACTCTGTCGCTTTCAGCTCCTTTAAGAAACTAATTTATTTTCCTTTCACCGTGACTGTCTTTTTCCTTTGTTTCTCATTCTCACAGACTTTCCTGCAATCCGCGACCGTCCTCGCGATTCTCCCCCGCGGGCTCGAATCTTTCACATCCGACTGTCACTCTATTTCTTTTTACTCTATTTTCCAGAATTTGACTTTTTTCCTTTCGAACCCATCCGTTTCCGCGGCTCTCGATCTCATGTAAGCTTCCGCGTCGTATGCGGAGATTTCCTCTGTTTTCTAGTTCCGTCTCGTCATTCGACTTCTATCCCCCGTATACCGACTTCTATCCCATCCGGCATTGTACTACTAGCCAATCCCGCCTCGATATCCCGCGCGTGTTTCGCTCGGAGAACCTCCCCCGGGTGAAAAATTTGACGCGTACTATTTCTTACTAACCCCATATTTCCTGTCTGTCTCGTCGCACGCATTCCTTCCATCCCCCATGACCCAGTTAGCCGCCGTCTCCCTCTCTCCTTCGCCCGTTTGTACGGAGAATTATGCTTGTTCAGATATGCCGCGTATGTAACATAAATATCGGTAAACGCGCGATCTCGTGTACGCGATCTCGTTGGCATAATTGATTTCACATACGCGTTATATTAACTTTGCGCCACGTAATGTTTGCGACGCGCTATTGTAATTACAAAGCACATTTAAATACGAAAATTGAAAGAGAGAGAGCATCGAAACTTTAATAACCATCGCGGAAATAAAATTATTGCTTGGCAAAAATCCGCGGAAAAATATACATTCGAGAACGTAACTTTCGACGACGGGGAGCATACCCGAGCACAATCAGGTATTATTTACAGTGATAATCCGCTTTACATCCTCATTAAGAAGGCTTACACAAGACGGTTCTACTTAGGAGATAAGTTATACCGCGGATAAAACTCCTTCTCACTGTGGATTATTTGTATTATTCCTCCCCGGAATACCTTCGGACGCGTAGTTTTACTCGAAGTTATTGTGTATTGTAGATATCGAATCTCAAATATGTATATATATATATCTCTCTTCGATAAGAGAGATATTTGTAACAAATACGAATTCCATAATTTCCAAGTAAAATTATGCCGCACTTTGAAATACATTCATCCACCGAATTTACATTTTTACAATATTATGCACATGCGATTTTTTTACACAGTATTATTATGCATGTAAAAAAATTAAAATCTACTTCCTATCATAAGCCAAAAATAATAATAATAACACGTAGCTGATGACGACGAGAGCAAAAAAATGGCGTTTTGAGCTCAAAGGATTTCACAACAATATTCATGCGTGTGATGGAAAAAAGAAAGGCTATAAATGTGGAAAAAATACGAGCATTTATGTCAATGTCGAGTGTCTACGACTTGGTGTTTTAAATTTTCAGAATTTTTGACATTTCATGGTTCGATGATAGCACACGGCAGTCGTTGTTACATTGGAATTTGCTGACGGCATGTAGCTGTTAGTAACGGCATGTACCCATTGATGCATGTTAGATCAGCTTATATTGTGTGTGTGTGTGTGTGTGTGTGTGAGAGAGAGAGAGAGAGAGAGAAAA
>QVOA01017137.1:0-162824 GCA_014825685.1 Pseudomyrmex cubaensis | reverse complement strand
GGGCTTCGTTATTCAAGGAATACCGGATCTCTTAATCCGAGCAAAGAGTCTTAAATATTCATGTTTCATCTCCTCGCAAGCACAATTTCAGCGGCAGATTTACAGCCGTAACAATGAGTTACAAGGCGTGTAAGTAAATTAGCGCGGCGCGCCAGCCACTTGTCTTTCGCCGATAATAATAGAATCTTTCAAAGGAGGGAACGTAATTGTATGATCTTCCGATTTCTTTTCGATTATATAATCGACGCGACGACAGATAATGGAGATTATTATAGCCGCGCTCGCGCGCGAAACTGTGTCGCTTCTTCCAAGATGTACATAGCCAGTTTTCAGATCTATAAATAAATGAGAGTAAAAGCCGGATCGAAGAGGATACAGAGACGGAGAAAATAATATCCCTTTACGTATTCGTAATGCAACGTGTATACAGCCGTTCGAAACGCATTTTGTCCCGTTCGAGATAATATATATTTAGGTTTGAAATTGCGTTTACGAAATTACGAGGAAAATGTTTTGGAAAATTCAAGAGCGCGCGCGTAACTGTATACGATCTCGTCAAGCGATATCTCTACAACACGAGCGCGGAATAATCTAACAAAATTATTTCGAGGAAGTGAAAAATTACGTACGAAGAATCACGTGTAATAATTTTCTTCTTTAACGCAATTGAACGATAAATCAGACGTAAAATGATGCAAGCGTGCGCTGCTTTAACCAGATATTCCCGAGATCACCGGGTGACTTCAAACCGGGCGGGTTCATATTTCTTGTCGCGTGGCTGAATTTCTTCACGGTAGACCGCTTAAATAATTTCGTTACGCCGCGAGCGTTGCAACAATTCCAAGCTTGACAACGATAACCGAAGTAATTTTCCTTCATCCCTTCTCTCTCTCTCTCTCTCTCTCTTTCTCTATATCTATTTATCTATCTCTCACTTGCTCATTCTGAAGCTCTACGACAACTAGTCGGCGGCGTGTCCCCAGACCGAAATTCCACTCGGCGTACTTGGAAACAACTTGGCATTGAGCGACAGACACGCGTCTTGCCTCCGCATCGCCGCCCACATCGATCAACCATTCGCGATGCAGACAGTAGGTACAACAACCCGCCCGCGGAAATATATCGCTCGTTTCGGCGTCGGAATCAGAACACCGCCGAAAAGCCGATGTGTGTCAGTGATCCTATAAGCGGACTTAGCGAGGTCGAGTGCGGTAATCGAGAAAGCGGCGAAGCAGGAAAGCAAGGTGGGAGCGAAACAACACGGTTGGATAAAGTACTTTATCGAGAGACACGACGACGACGACGACAACGACGTCGACGCGCGTCAGATATATAATAGATGTATCAATTTCTGTGGAAGTTGCTAAAGAGAGAATCCCGCGGATATAAACATGACAAATCTGGGACATTCTGGAGCGCGCGTTCCAGAACGAAATAATTTGATAAATGTAATCTTCGATACACTCGGAATACACACACAAATTGTTTTTATTCGCGATTGAATAAAAAAAGAATCAAGATTAGTCCGCGGTTAATTCCGACGCGCAGGAAATTGCGAATTAACCTTCTTCCGAGAATTCTGATCCCGCGCTGAGCGGCGAGCGCTGCCGGTTGTACATCTTTTAGGGCTCCGACAATCTCGAAATTCCGCCGAGCATGCAGATAGCCGCCGCCGGTCGTATTTCGGGGGCCGGGCAATCGTGCATTTTCCCGGGGAAACGATTCCGAAGCGAGGCATTTCGCCCTTCAGAGAGTGGAGAGATACTTACGCGTCCGATATCAGAAATCGGAACGCACTTGTCGGAACAATTTCCGTCGACGGCCATAATATCGTCGGTCGTGTGGGAAGAATGAGAAAGAGTAACAGGCCGGAGGAAGAGGGCGAGAAAAGATCCGTCCGGTTTTCTCTTCATAAAGCGAGAATCGCCCTCCACGAAGTTTGACGGTTTCTACGTGGGACATAAGGGAAATCGCGGTGCTCCGCTCAGGATTCAGGCTTTTTTATTCACCCTCGTGCCGCTCCCTCTACGATCATATCTTTCCTTTAACATCTCTCTCTTCTCTACGGCTTTTTTCTACTTCCACCGGAGAATCCTAGCGAATATACCCTTGCACCCTCTCTCACGCCGCGATTTATCGAGGTTTAATTTCAATCGCGCACTACCGACGAATCCCGCAGACACACCTCCTCGATCCTCCGGAGTCTCCTCTCACCTCCGACAATTCTGTCTGCCTCGACTCGCGCGGCCGGCGCGGTAACATAGCGCACTGCTCAAACTCAATATTTGCTCCGTTCTTCGCCCGACATAGCTCTACGCGCGCGAGAGGTCTCTTGTTATTTTCCGTCATCTCGCCTCTCTGTCGTGTTACCGTCGACGTTTAAGCTGTATCTTAACAGGCGTCGTGTAATTTACATTATCGATTTCAGAAACGCCCCCGTCGCGGGAATCCGCAACGACTTTATATTCAAACAAGGTAACTTCCCCGCGCTCGTCCCTCGAGTTAACCCAGTTTTAAGTATATATCTCAGTACGAATCTCGACTCGTTTTCGCATTAAATCCGCATGTAAAAGTAACGAATACTTTCGATAACAAAATGGCTTTACGTCGGTTGAATAGTTATAAGTCAATTATGCATTCTTTGTGTGGACGAATTTTCGAGCGAGAAAGCAACGTATCGTGTATATATACCTAAAGCGTAGTTGTTTCAAACCGGGGGCTTACGAAACTGTCTCTCCTTTATGTTCACGGACTTATGGTCCGCCGCTACTGCGCGCTCATAAATAAATCGCGATTATTACCCGGTGTATTCCAGTGCGGCCGCTCGGACACGAGCAAATTAGGGCGTGATTAAGCGAATAATTAATAACAAATCTGAGACTCGGTACGCCACTACCAACGGAGTTGATACAGACGACGACGACGACGATGATGACGACAACGACAACGACGTCGCATGTTCACGAACTAAGAAGTATTATAATATCGCATGCGGCCGATTTGGTCGTCCATTGAAAAACGTAACGACCTGTAATCGCTTTGCTCTTTCGAGCGTGGCGTGCGACGTTACATACTTATGTAACGACTCTCCGCCGCGCACACTCCGAATGCATTATTAATTATTTCCGTGCACCACCGCGTGTTTGTGTATATCCATCTTCGCGCGAGCGTATGTGCATTTATTCCCGGGCGCCGCGAGCACGTAAATATATATATATATACATATATATCGGGACATAATAAATCTCCCCGAAATCGAGGATACTCGGGCCGCGGGACTCCGGGATCGAAGCGCGTCACAGCACGATGACAGCTAGAGAGCGATTTTTTATACCGTCGCCGCGTTAAAATCGACGTTTTGCTCTGTACCGGGGATGTGTGCGTGGAAATTCGAACCTTTTCTCATCCCCGCTCGCGGTTCTCGCGCAGTCAAAAAAAAAAAAAAAAAAAAAAAAAACGTTGGCGCCTGAAGCGACGATAATTCTTGTTCGATCTTCACGAGAAGAAACGTTTCCTTCGATCGAACGCGAGAAGAGAATCGTCAATTATTATGAGCGCAACTCGGAGACACCTTGTATATCTCGCACATATCGCGAACGTTTTCCTCTGCTCTTCTCTCCGGAGAGCCGTTTCGTAAATTCGATCTCTCTCGGTCCGGAAGAGATACACCGCCATATATCTGTATATGCGCATGCGAGTTTTTTTCCGGATAACGCTGTATTTTTCTTAGATCCGACCCGCTTTGCGACGGATAACGTCGCGACGCACGTTCCGGTCCAACCTACTCCCTTACTCGATAACACGACATAAACGCATTACCCGTAGCTGGATTACCCGTCGCGATAAAGCAATTACGTTAACGGCACTTTACGTCGTTTAAAATTCACGGCCTAATCGTCCTCCTTGTTTTCGGAACGGAAGAGAGAACGCGAGGATTGCGGGCGACGCCGATCACGTATTCACCCTTTAACCGCTTCGGTATCAGCTGCACTCTCGAAAAACCCCCCGTCGCGCGTTCACACGAAATTCTTGCAACTTGAAAAGAGAAGGGAAAAAACTGCTGAGATCGCGTATACATAAGTGAATAATAAGACGGTTTTTCTCGCCCAAATTTTCTGATTCTATATCTGATTCTGAGGAATGGGAGACGAAATTAAATGTATAAAATTTCAAAACAGTTGGAATGTGTGTGTATGCACGATAGCCGTAGTTGAAAAATTTTTGAAAATCAATTACGCGAGAGCAGATCTATCATTTCTTGGCTTAATGAGCCAACACGCGGAAATTACACTAATTAAAAACTCATAAACTCCGCCGGGTGGTGATGAATAGCCGCGCGATGCCGGCTGATAATTGTACGGGCTTATCTCGGGCGAAAAGAATATTTTTAAAGCGCATTATCTTTCGCTTTTATCGCGGAGATCACCGGCGTCGTCATAACGCTTTCCCGGCTTCGTCGCCGCTGAAGGCTTGAAGGGGTTAAGGAAAAACGCTCAGACACGCGCGCGCAGCTTACGCCAAGTTTTGACGTTGTTGCACGCCCCGATTGAAATATGCGCCAAGTGCACCGTGGAGCTTTTTAATCCAACGGTCGGGAAAGTATCGGATACGTCGTTACCGAGTAAGATGTATAGTCCTCTTCTCCTCGTCGTTTTCGGCCGAAGCTATCGATCACGTTGCGGTGGCGTATCGTGTTTTACGAGGGTAAAAATATTTAAGATAGCGGTCGATTCTCGCGCCAAGCCGAGAGAATCTTCGCTCCCCGTTCTTCTTCAATCTATTTACTCTTGTATCCGTTCCGTGACATACATGCGACACTTAATAACGTCGCGATATAATATTGAAACGTTTTCGTAAATCTGTCATGGATCACCGTGACCTTTCGTTTTCGTTGACCACCCCTTCACTTCGAATCGACTGATTACCGCGATAGATTGGACTTGTAAATGGACGCAAATCGCTAAATTATGAAGTGTGTACTCACAGTCGTAGTTTCCTGTTTTGATATTTTCATGGAATATTATTCAAATTGAATTGAAACATCGTGTAAAAATTAATCGAAATTATTTTCTACAAATTGATTCAATTTATTTTCTCGTTTACTTTTCATCGATATAATTCCGCAAATAATATTACTTTGGTTATTCTCTCGAAAAAGATAAATATATATGCACACATCTATAGAATAGATTACTTCGGAAATGTGTTGTAATAAAATGAGCGCTATTATATACACGGTAATAATATTCCAAGAATATTTTTACATTATTGTTGTTATTATTATTTCTTTCATCGCAATGTACAATGTACATGTTACACGAAAACTGTTTCATGATTCTTATCAAGCGCGGCGGGGAGAGGTGCGCTTTATTTTTTTTCTCCTCTTTCTTTTCTCGCAACTTTCCAATCTCAAGCTTTGATAAAACACAGAAGAATAACTAGCACCGGGACTTGTGCAAGAAGTTACTTGCATTACAAGTTTTTGTTACTCGCAGAAATTCGAACAATACCGGACGCGAGTGTCGGTCGAGTGTGTATAGTCGCACGCAAGTTCAAGTTAAATATTGTCGCAACGGGGGCAACTTTACGCGCACAGCCAAAGAGAGAGAGAGAGAGAGAGAGAGAAGTTATACGTTTTGATATACGTTTCAATTAATTAAAGCGAATCGATATCCGTTGAAGCGAATTATCGCCGATAAAGTGGTTTCACACGGAACAAAAAGTGCAGTTCGGTTCAAAATAGATGCCGTTTAAGCGTAGCTTTATTACCGAAAACGTCTGAATATTATAAATACTCGCTTTTATAGACTTGTTAAATTTAATATCTTCGTACACAATATATTTTATTTATAATGCACATTTCTCATTGGTTCGTCGAAATAGTACTGTAATTAAAAGACCATTTTCTCTGTGTTGTGTGTGTGTGTGTGTTTGCGCGTCAAATATAAGATCTATAATTTTGCCGATATATGCACAAAGCAGTCTGTGGATTTAACGACGTATGTATAGATACCCCGAGCTCTTGAATTACTAACGAACAAAGTTTGCGAAATTGCGTGGGCTTAAATAATTTATGGGTTTATATAGATCCATGTATCTAGTAATTTATTATTAACCAAACCTGGCTCGCAGATGCGTGCATTTATATACATCAGCTGTTATATACGAAGGAAAATTCTTTCTTAAATGTCAATGAGCGATATAAAACTTATTGAGCGAGCAATTTTTTTCGCGCGACAATTTTTTTCTCCGTTAAAGTGCAAGAAGACCCGCGTGAGTCTCATCCCGCGGGAGCGCGCAACCTTTATTACGATAAAACATACACGGGAAACTATGCAAAACAGAAATGTGCGAACGAGCGAGCGAGCGAGCGAACGAGAGTGCAGCGTCCATTTTCCGTAGCACACGGACGAACGGCATCATAATTTCCGCGTTTTATTTTTTTTTTTTTTTGTAGCCGCGCGCACTTTATTTCGGCACTATTGTCGGTCTAGTTGCGTAATAAATAGGATGCTTGATTCGCTGTAAATACATTTTCCTCCGCGTTCGAATCATTTCTCCTACTACGCGCGCGCGTGTACGCCGCCGCTGAATTTCGACCTTTTGTTCCGGCAAATCGAGGAAATCGATCATTACGCGTGTCATAAACGGCCCGTTCGTTTTGAAAATCGCGTAAATCATATTGGGGGGAAACTTTGTTAAAGCAGATGGATCACATCACTTTGTTGTAGGGTGGAACTGAGTCTAACGTTTTGCTGAACAAACAAAATTCTCTGTAGGGAGAAAGATGTATTTATTTCGAATTTTTACAAAGAAAAAACATTTTTAAAAAACTAATAACGAATTTAATATAAACACAAAATGAGAAACGAAAGTGGTACGATAGTGTGAGGTGAGTTTCAATCATGAAATTTGTAATTTAAATAGAAATTATTTTGCGGCAATTCACCGTGAAAAATAATCTTCTTAGGTATTAATAAATTTGATGCAATTTCGTTTGCGTTTTATTTATCTATCTGTTTGCTTCGATGCCGAATAATTGTAAACAATCATGAAAAAAAAGAGGGTTGATAATAAAGGTAACGTTTCCCCATTAGCGATCGCGTAGATGGAAAATCGAAAATAATATGTTTTGAAGTATTTTTGAGCCGGGATAAAATTAGCATACGTCATATATGCATGATACACGCAGCACACACCAATTAGATTTGCAATTTCGGAATGGATTAAATTCATTAGCTCCGCATCCCGCATTTAAAGGTAAATGCAGCCCGGGCATCACTCCCGGGACCGCGCGGTTGGGGGACATCGAATGCGATCTTCATATCGTACAAATAAATCGCGGCATCAGATGGCCGCATTTAGCGTTAAACATGGCGCGAGCGCGAGGCATTGTGCTACCGAGATTTGATTTACTTTCGAAACAAACAGCTCAAATCCGCCGCAGGCCGCGCCGCGGCGGGGGTTACAACTATACGGTAATAGCGGCATACATTATCCGTCGCGATGCGACGAAAGTAACGGCTGTCGGTTACGGGGCACGGATTCGGCATTGTGGCCCGTTGTGACGGGTCGCGGAAGACAGATCGTTGTAACATGGCGTGGTCTAACCGCACTGCGGTCGTCTAACATTTTCCGGCATGTTAACCCTCGTGCGGGTGATCACCTTGTGTGCGATACGTACGTGTATACCCACCGCGACTTTTGCAGTAACAAGCACAATACAATTCGTCGAACTTGAAAGTTCGACTTTACATTTGTAATAATGGAACTTTCTGTTTATGAGAGTCATCACTTATTTCAAATTATCAAACTTCGACAATTGTTTTCGTTAATGCTTTTGCGAATTTTAGCACATAATTGCATCTTTGATAAATCGTCAGGAAAGTTAGGAAATTATGATAAAGATATTGCGTTTTTGTTTATTTATGTAGATTTTCCTGTAATAATATAATAATATAATATCGGTTTTACAATTTTAGTTCGACTAAGCCGGAGGATCAAATCGACATCGGAGTGATGCATTAACATGATCCTGTCGTCATTTGCTATTCACTATATTCACATCCCCTCGATTATGAATTATTATTCACTATTATTGTACCTGCAAATTCAAGTTAATTTATTGTTTGTAGAACCGAGGCGCTTTCGTCAGCAACGATCGCTTTGATGTATTACGGTCGTATTGGCGGCGATTGACCCGCGATTCGGTGCGTTAATCCACTCACGTGTATAAAGTTTGCCGGGACCGGGTGGTGTAGCGAAATGTTTTCGGGGCGAGCCGCGGCGTGTCCCGGTTAAAGCGGCGGGGACAGAGTTGGCGCGCGAAATCCCGCGCGTGTGTACGCGGCTTTATGTAACACGCGCGTTATTTAATTCGCGTTGGCCGATCCCGCGAAAGTTCGTCGCTCGCGATAATCCGTTTCCGCTTCCGTCAAAATTGGACGAGCCGCTCTCGCCGAGTGACGCGTCCATTCGACGCGCTTCGCTCGTAATTGAACATAATTGAAAATACGTATCGTTATTCCGAATTACATCGACTCGACTGCAGCGAAGAGGTGCAGGAAGGGGGAGAGAGTGGTAAACCGGTGTTAAATGTTAAAGAGGAGTCGCGTCGACGTTAACGGCATTTACGTCATTGAAACTATTCACGTTGCGTTCGTTCCAGCGCTTCGCTCGTCGATATATAAAAGACAGAATTTATTCGTGCGGGGAGATGTGCCGCTCCCTCTTCCTACATCTCCCACCTCGTCTTTTTATTCTCATACTCACTGTGTATGACTTTCGTTCTTCGTCGTCGACTCCTCTTAAATAAGTAAGAGACGCGGAAGAGTGCGCGCGAGGCATCACGGATCAGTACACGGAGATTCGCGCGTTTGTGCTCTATCGGTCGCATTTCGAAAATCCGGGCCGCCTTTCAAGATTATCAGGTTGCGGCTCGGGTGCTCTCGCAGTCTCGAAAATTACTCGAATTTCGTTGCAGAGAAGTCGGGACGCGAGCGATAGTGACGCACCCCCGCTCGAATTATATTGGCGGCGAGTAATTTGAATATTTTATGCGCTATTTTACGCGTTTCTATAACGAATGTTATACACCTGGGAGACAGACGATGGGAAGTAGGGAAACAATCGAATTGAGAAAACGATAACATTGATAAATCCGCTTTGACGTCTTGCGCGAAGTGTTGCGCGTTTTCGCCTGCGCGCGTACATTTGATTTATAAATATGTACGCGCGCGGTCTTGCGTGCATATGCACATCAATTCACGTGATAAATAATGCTAATAACACCGCCGCGTTATTTGAAATATTTCAGTGTCGGATTTGTCGGAGGAAGGGAAGGAGATGTCGATGCCGCCGGAGGATAACGAAGAGACGCAGAAGTCACGCTCGTTCTTCGAGGAACGTGTCGAGGAATCCCACGCACACACGTCGCCATCGTTTGGTTTCGGTGAGTCACAGCGTATCTTCTTTATTATTTCGCGTTTTAAAAATCGACACCGTTGAATATCCAATGTCTGATAGCGGCGGAAATCCAAGCGTCGCGTCGTGTATTATGTGAAATCGATGGAGAACCGTGAAGTATTTACAAGCCGCAATTACATTCGCTTAACGCACGACAACGCCGGGTTCGCGCGAAGCATAATTGCGCGCGTGAATATTTAAATCGCTTAATTATATTCGCACCGCATTTAATTACAAACGGCGCGCGATAATGGTAGCGATAATGCGGATTATCGGCGACGGTAACGACGACGGTGTTGTAAAAATTCACAATAAAATCGTGATGTATTACAGTGGTTGGTATGTCCGTCACGTTTCATCGGCTTTCGAAATACGTTTCATAGAAAAATGGTCGGTAGAGATTGCGGAAAGTCGATATATCCGCGTGTTATACATTTCGGCTCTCTCTTTCTCTTTTCCCCTCGCTCTTTTTCTCTTTTTTTTTTTTTTTTGTAATCTATATCTCTAGTGCCGATTGCCGGCATATTCGCTAGAAATGCGTTAGACAGTTCATGCTATCGACGAATTCGATGCATGTAGAAAAATATTCCGCGCCAGTCAGTATGTCCATAATTCTCGACGTTTGTCAAAAGTAAGAAAGAACATTAAAAAAAAAAAAAAAAAAACGGAATATATATTGTGAAATTATAAGAGAAAACTTGAAATTTTATTTAAAGTTTATTTTTTTTTTTTTACAAAAATATTTATTGGTTTCAATTAAAATAATATTTTTGAAACATTAACTTTTTTTATTGTTGCTTTTCACAAAGCAATTCTTGTCTAAATGACAATGTCTGAAAGATACGTGTGTCTAGCGAAATTAAGCCAGAACTAAGCTTCAAAGCGCGCACCAACAACGCGAGTCAGCAGTTTCGCGGGAAACAGAACCAACAGTGGAAACAACCAAACGAAGAGCATTAGGGTAATTCGCGACGCGCTTTATTGCCTCGTGCGCTGACGATATTCTACCCCTCACGTTATATTCCACGTCCTGCGATCGCGCGCGCATGAATACAGATCCGTTTAAATCTTGCATCAAGAAAGACGACACGGGGACAACGAGTGTGCGCGCGACGCGCAGAATTTACGGTCGGCAAAGCCGAATTTTTGAGACGCTCTCGCTCTTCGCGAAGGTCCGGATTTTGGGAGACACGACCCTTCTGGCCCACTGTGTATTCAATTTACCCTCCTCCGCATGTCGCCGGCGGCTTCTGTACGCGGTGTCTCGTAAATAAACGCTCGAGGAATGTTGCAGATGCTTGCGCGGGCATAAAACGGATGTAAAACAGACGTTCGCAAGCGTGAGGAGGACGGCGAAGGGTTATAAAATGATCCCCCGGACCGGTGTGGTGTGCACGCCCGCTCGAGGCATGTAAAAATGCGGCCGGGGGATCGTCGTCCATCCCCCTTACGGTTTACGTACGTTTAAAGTGCCGTAACATGCTTCCTTTTTATCTTCGTCGTCGCGTTCGACGTCGCGTGCGCACTGACAGATCTGGTTCAGTAGGTGAAAAAAAGTGATCGATCCCTCAGTATTATGCGCAGCTTCTTCTTTTCGGAATGACGATGATTCGAACGCGGCAGAGAAAAGGGACGCAGAGAAACGAACGCGGCTTGATTTCTGGTGGCAAATCATCCCTCGCTACAGCGCGGCAAGCGCGCGCGAGTGTTATTAATAATTCAAAAAAAACGCGCACGAGATTCTCTCTCTCTCTCTCGGTCTCGCTCTCTCGCACCCTCTTTCTCTCTCTTTGTTTCTCTCGTGATGGTACAAAAGCCGGCTTATCTTGCTCGTGAAATTTGTAGACGTCGCGTTTTTCAACCGCGTCCCATACGGTATGTCATGTTACGAATGCAGAACGCCGTCGACCGCGGAATGTGTAAAGTTACTTAAAATAGAGTAAATTATTTAATGCGCGCGGTGAATCGACTATATTGTTGTTGCTTTAGTCCCGGTATTATTTCATCACTGTCGCATTGCCACGTAACGTAGCGGTCACCGCGCGATACCATCGAGATTTACGGTCTCACAGACGCTTCGATCATCATTGTTGCGCTGTTTATCTGCGTCATTTGCTATCTATGTATTCATGACATCGTCATTCGTCCTTCTATTACAGCTCTATTCAGTAGTGAGATTAATTCGACACCGATAATCCGTATACGCGCACATATGAAACTGGGTCGACGGTAATGTTTAATTTTATTTATTTTTTATACATATATACTTATATCAATTATCAATTTTCTATAATATATATACATATATGTATATGTATGTTGTTTTTCAAACACACACATCTAAAATCAGCCGACCTTGTTTTTACAAATTGTGATGCTCAGTTTTCATTAACTATACGAGTCGTTATTATACAGAGAACTTTTGTATTAAAATATTATTCAAATATTAATTTGCGCGTTACACTACGATATATACAACATATACCTATTTCCGTATTTCAAGAGGATCCGTTCTGGAATTTTTATAATTTATATGTAGTATAGTTTTTATTCTATACACATATGTATATGTGTATATATCCGCGTCGAACTTTTGATTGAAACGAGGAATTGTGTCGATTAATATAAAATATGTACTTTTGTTTGAAATTAAATTCGCGTGCGGGACAGATTTTTCCGACAGAAATATTAATCCACGTCCAAATGAAACGCCATGAAACGCTCGGGTTCAAAATAATTTGCGCTGTGATATCGAAAGCCGCAACATTGTTTTATTATACATGGAAGATGCGTACGCGAGGCTTTCATATTAAATTTCATGTCCCGCTATAAACGCATAGCAACATAAAATGTTGCGCGCCCACCGCGTTCTCTCCTCCATCTATGACGCGCGTAATTAACAATATCGAATATTTTTTATTGTAATGCGAAATTACGATGAACGTTACGCGTGGTATAATCGTGATCACCGGTACAAAACAGACTTGCTCGCGTGCTACGTCATCATTGTAGAAAGCACGCGAAATGGCCAGTATTATTTTTTATCCCCGTGTCACATTTTTGCGCACTGCAGAGTCGCATTACATGATTCATGAATCTTACGGCGCAATGTTAAATATTTTAATTTAAAAAGTTAATACTATTACACGCGCGCGCGCGCGCACACACACACACACACACACACACATATCTGACATAACATATCTGTTGTTACATTACCAATGTCGCATATCGCAGAATAAAAACGTGACCGGTTAATGTTGTGCTCCGCTCAATGATTTATGATTTTGCCAATGCGCGCGCGACATTCAAATACTCCGAGATTATTAATTTTTATATTTATTAATGACTGAAGTTTGATAAACGCGCGCGCGATGTGGCGAATGTGTGCGGAACGTAATTGTTATTATAGCCAACTTTTTCATATTACATTTATTAACTTTATCACATCGCAGACGATCGATAGTATTTTTCATTTTTTAATTATGCCACGCGTTGTCGTTACAGAGAATTTTACAATGAAATGATTTATGAATCTCTTCTCGTGTCACACACATAAACACAATGAAAAAATATTCCGATATACATCTTCAAATAAATTCTTACATTTTTAAATATAACGTTTGTAAATTCTTGTTTTTTGTTGCTTTGTATATCTAACGAGGACGAAATATTTTGAGAAACACATTCTGCACTTTATTATTTAATGAGAAATATTTTTAAAATAACAAAAGAAAAATATTTTATGATCACTTACTAGATAGATATTTAGGTTATGTAAAGATATATTTGTAGCTTTCGCAACGAGTTTTCTTTTTGTTTCTGCGAGAAGAAAAATTATCCGCAAAAAGCACAAAAGATCTGAAAGATATATCTGTCTTCCGCTCTGATAATTTAAAAATCCGACCAGCTCAAGTCGCGGTGTAGGGCGTACTCCGCTAGGGTTAAGCAGTGATTTATTAATCCTCCGATGGCCGTGCCCTCCTAAAAACCTCCCTTCGCGTCTCCCGTCTCTCCTACTACTCTTCTCTCGGCATCAATCGTTACCGTTGCCGTGCCGAGGCGCGCGTAGAGCGCACGGGATAATGAGGCCGCTACCCAATTTCGCGATGTGTGAACTCCGCATTGTTTCTCCCGCACGGTTTTCACAGGAGCGGCGCAATTACCGGCCCGAAAGGTAGGGCCTTAAATGGCCTCGGTGTGGTCCTCTCGCTTTTCGCCCCTGAGCGAGAACGTGGCGTACACGCGAAGACGGATTTCCTCTCGTAAAGTACGGTGCGGCGGCGTCTCAAACGTAATTACTTTGGACTCGTGTCTACTTTGTTCATCGACGACGAAATCTTATTCTGCGCTAACGAGCAAAGCGAAACTTCCAAGCGGTCTCTGGTACTCAATCTCTCTCTCTCTCTCTCCCTCTCTCTCCCTCCTTTTCCTCGGACTCCTGCGTCCGCCGCGTCCTTCGCCTGCCCTTTTTCCCTTTTTTTCCGTTGTAACGACGTTCGGACAAAGGACGTTAACAAAAGTAGACGAAAAAGGGGACGACAGTGGAAGACGTCGGACGGAAGGACGAGGGGGTTAGGAGGAAAGAGAGGACCAAGACAAAGATAAAATAAAACGAGGGGAGTCCAGCGGTGGCGCCCAACGTCGTCGTCGTCATCATCGTTGTAGGGGCGGCGTTTTCCGTCGTCAGAAGAACGCGAAGTGGGTCATCCCAAGGAAAAGTCCGTAAAAGCGTGAAACGCAAAAGTAAAACGACGACGCGGCGTGGTGTATGGATGGACGCGCGGAGGGACTCCCGTGCGGGTGAAGTGTCGTTGATGCTGATATACTTCCGCTGATGATTTGCATAAAGTTCCGCTGCGGTCCCGAGACGAGAGACCGGATCGACGTCGACGAACGGGAGAACGGACGGTCCGCGTGGTTTCGCTTTCTGCTCGTACGATTTTTCTATCTATTCATTGACTGTAGCGAGTGCGTCATTGTCGAAAATCTGCGGCAGTAGAAAATGTCTGCGACACCATATTTCCACGACGCGGTAAAAGTGTACATATATAATAAATATAATATAGAAAATGTTGTAACGGAGCGAGTATTGAACTTTTCTTGTGCGAAGAGTATAATAACGTTTTGTTAGATGAAGTTTTATTTCGAATTAATGTGAAAACATTGCCCGAGATATAATCAATTACTGTGTTCAAAGTACTTGGTCTTATTTTCCCGGCGTCGTTCGACGATGGTCGTCATTGTGTCGTTGCGATATAATCGGAAATTAGAAAACTTTGCAGTATTACTTTTCACTTAGCACGCGGATGCGCTTCGGTTTTTTTTTTTTTTTTTTTTTTTTTGTATTTTGCTTCGAATATACGTCGAAGTATTTATGAATAGACATAAGAACTAAGTTATATGCGTTATAAGTTTTTTTTTGCCTCTTTTAAATATGGTATATCTACTTGCACAAGTATCCTCATTAGACTTTTCTGTTCGTCATTTGATTACAAATAAAGACACGAGAAGAAGAGTTTGCGCGAGAAAATATAAGAAAACAAACGCGCAATTAAGGAAATTAGGAAAATTTAATATTCCCTGCGTTGTATTTTTCGTAGTATATACTTTTGCTATTGTCAACACATTCATTAAATGTCTTAACTGTTGGCACAGTTGGCGGCCGCGAGATGAGAGGGACTTCGCGGCTGCTTTTTCACCGTGCAAATGAATATTTCCAGAAAGTTACGGTGGCCTCGCCGAGATTTGCGCGATATACAAGCGAAAAGAGAGAGAGAGAGAGAGAGAGAGAGAGGTTACAGAAAGGGGCTAACGTAATTTACCGGTAACGAACAGTTCGAGCGAGTGCACTACTACTGCGCCACGCGCGTAAGGAACTGGGCGCAACTTTCTTCGCGTCGCGATTAATTCATCCCCGCGCGCTCTTGAAACTTTGCCGGCGATAGGAGTTTGTTTTCGTAACGCTCGACGGATCTTTCAGACCACCCGATATACACGCTCCTCTGCCCTTTCACTTTTATTTATGCGAAATTAACATCCTTGACTGTGTGCGTGTGTCTTTGTATTATCGAAGAAAGAATAAATCAACACATTATAATAACGTCTTCCTAAAATTGATATAAAGTTAAAAACTGGAAAAAAAAAAAACTATGATCCCGAGCAAAGTGTCAAAATGCGTTTAAAGTGACAAGTAAAAATAAGAAAAATATGGTCAGGTGTATAAAAAAACGCTTGAATTTCGAGGATTTGAGTTGGAATAATAGATTTGATAAATTGATAAGGTCAAGTTGACAAAATGCATCTCAATGTGCACTGTCTTCAGTGTCTGGTTCAATATAAAAAAAGAACATAGTTACATGTTACAATGCATTTCAACGAGTGTTTTTTATTTCAATAATATTTGAATAAGGTTTTTTTTATATAACTGTAAGGTTTTTTTTAAAAACGCTATACCGCCGATACAATTGTTTTAAATTTATATCAAATATAGCGTCGAATATTTACGCGGACGCAGAGAAAAATGTTCTGCGAAAAGAGCTGTTTCGTTTTGTTAACCCCCGGTCCTATCTCCCGGTTTTGTGATCGACGGGATTTTTTATAAACAATAATTGCAGAAGAGAGAAACGAGTATCGACAGTCGATGCGTGTGTCGTCATGCGGAAAAATGACACGTGTTTCCGGAGCGAATTACGAGAGCGCGATTTCGAAGGGAGCGAGAGATGGGGATATGGAATACGTGATTTTTTTTCATGAGTGTAACATAGACTGCAAGTTTTTCGTCAACTGCGCCTATGATAACAATTTTTTTTTTTTTTTTCAGTTTTTTTTTTTTTTTGTTTTTTTTTGTTTTGCGAAAAGAGCAAGCGAGCAAACGAACGAATACAGGTAAAACGATTCGTGAAACGATTTTCCCTGGACGTTTCTTTTTATGCCTGCGACATTGCGTCCGACCTATGCATTTGACGGGCTCAGAGAAACGCAGTTTCTTTTTTAAATCAAATGGGGAAGAGAGAGAACAAGGGAGGAACGCAAAAACAGACACGACCCAAATCGCATCAAATACGGGCGTATTTGTCCGCGGGCCAAATTGCGACTGCAGTTTTGTCGGAACCGATAGAAATGTAATCGCGCGCTCCTGCTTCGCAAACACGTGAGGACCAGGATAAACGCCACGTTCTGTCTTTATTAATCCCGAAAGTTGACATGATAATCGAACGTTATATTTTTTCGGTTAGCCGGCAATATCGCGAAATATTGCGAAGATCGGCAGCGAGACTCGTGTTTACGTAATCCCTAAAAAAAAATGTTCAAATCCCCCGATTGAGGGCCGAATTAAATTGCGCTTAAAGTCACTCGAAGCGAAATTGAGCTATAAATTTGTTTGTTGTACGGCCGAAAGATCGAAAAGCCGATCAATATGACGAAGGGAAAAGAGACGACTGAAAGCGATGAGAAAAGAGCTCTCGTTCTTTTTTTTTTCTTTTTTTTTTTTTTATGTGCGAATATTGAATTGTAAGCATCAATAAATATTTTAGTATGGCTTGCGCAATTGTTCGATCAGCCAATATTTGCATGTCACCGTGCAACACGTGTCGTGCCGTTTTTTTTTCTCGCGTTACCGTATCGTGTTCATTGGAACAGAACCTGACGTCACACTTGCCCGGGAAAACGGGGAGAGTATTTCGATTTAATTCCGGCGATTTTCAACGCCGCCGAGTTCTTATCCGCGTTTAACTTTCGTTACGGGCGACTCGCCTTTGTCACGGAACGTGAAGTTTTCAATTTCCTAGACTTTAGACAAAGGCTCTTATACGCTCTTTTGTCGTATTTTTTTACTCGCCTCGCGTGTCTGTCTCAAGAAATTCTTCAACAAGAATAGACGTTGTCACAGGAGAACGCAACATATACCCCGCAAACACGGTCATTATTTTGATTAGATTTTTTTTTGCGATACAAGCGAGAGAGGCAATATCAATTATCAAGTAAAATTATTATTTTGCAGTCTGTAATAATTAATTTGTTCGAATATACATATCGCAAAACGCGCAAAATGATGATATTTCTTCTCGTTATTATTTTGTATTACGGCGATAAAAGCTATCGAGTGAAATAATTAAAAATAATTCATTGTAGCTCGAATATTATTTAACGTTTTAAGGGATAAATTTCTGACGAGGAAACGGTTATCTCACTTTACGCTCATGAGGCGGTTTGTTAATACGACCTCCCGAAATCCCGGTGTAATTGGAGGCTTTCGGACCCGACTACCGGCGCCAATTGAGCTTCCGTATATCGAGCGTCGCGCGCGTCTCGCGTCCTCGACACTGCCGTGGCCGTCAAAATTAGGCAGCTGCCGCACCGAGCGACGTCCAGATCGCTCGAGGGTCACGGACACAGCGAATTCGGGATGGCAGATGTGCGGAGGCTCTCCCGAGATAATTGGCGGGGCCGAGGCGGCCGTTTCCGCGCGCACGTTTCGTGCACGCCACTCCGGACTCGATTATATCTCCACCCCCGTGTTGTGTATTGCCCCCGTTCCGTTGTGTTGCCTTTCGCTGTTATCCCGCGACTGTTCCGCTTTGTCGTCGCGCCACAATGAACGGTCGATTGCACGCTGCGAAAATCAAAAATACTGTTTTTTTTTCGCACCGTTTTGTTGTCTTCTTTTTCAAAATGCAAGATTCACGTGCGCGCAACGCACACACTTTCCGCGATCGGGAGGTAAAAAGCGCATATATCTCACGGCGGATAAAAATGTCAAAACTATAAGGTCGCTCGCGGATAGAAATGATGTATATGTTCTTGACTCAAATTTATTCTTTAAATTTTTCTAACGTCTTCTTTCAATCGCATGAAAAATTAACATCGAAGACCAGAATTACATGGGCGTTGTCGGACGAGATGCGCGCGAGTTTAAAATTAAACTCTTTGTCGAGCGAGACGCTTACTTTTTCTCCGAGCAGAAGCGCTCTGACACGGGGCGCGACATCAAGCCAGTGCACAAATTAATTTAAAGTGATAGCCGTGAGACGCGCAAATGGGTCAAATCATGAGTTATTAAAGTCGTAGAATTATTAGACTCAGATTGCTCGCGTTTGTCCGTCGGATCGAATCAGATGCAGAATTTATCTCCCGCGGACGCAAGAAGAATCGCGAAGAATGATTGCAAGATTTTTTTCCATAAAGATTCGAGGCAAAAGGGGGATTAGAAACGCAGGAGGTTCGGTTGGAGAAAGGAAGGGAAGGCGGGCCACACAAGCGGTCGTCTATTTATCATCCGCCAGAGCGCATAGAAGTTAACCATCCCGAACGTTTAGAACGCGGAGAAGAATTTAAATTTTATCAGAGCGCACGTAAGACACGTAAGATAAATTATCATTCTTAATGCAGGGGTTCTCCTTCGCTCTCTTTCTCTCTTTCTCCTCCTAGGCTTCACACGGGGGTGTCCCGGGAGTGTCTCTCTCCCTTTCCCTTTTTTTTTCTTTTTTTTTCTCCCTCGAGTCCTCTCACAGGCCGGTATCGTAGAATTTATCGTAGAAAATACGAGAGCGTGCAAAAGTCTCGTTCGCCTTTAAGCCGGCATCGACTTACGCATGACATTTCTATCGAGTATCGATTTATCGGTTCTCACAGGCGGAACGGAGACGATACGGCGACGAACAGCGGAACAAAGGTCAGCGCAGTTTACACGTTCTCCGAGTGAGTTATCGGTGTGCGCGCGCGCGTATAGGGTGGATATCGATATTCGGTACCATAACCGTCGCATCAAAGTCAGTCGCGGAATACTCAAGAATGTCATGCCCTCCATGCATTATAATGCTGATCTAATATACGTGCAGCGTTCCTTCGTTCATTGCTGAAATGCATACTGCATCTGAGACGACGACGACGTCGCATCGGTCGCGCGCTGTGCCGCACCACCGCAACACGGCAAACAGGAGTACGTGAGCGCGAGGTGGAAGCGGTTTTCTAAAAACGATTCCATTAATCCTTGCCGTCCGTGTCCGCTTTTATTATCCTA
Organism: Pseudomyrmex cubaensis; assembly: GCA_014825685.1. NCBI lineage: Eukaryota > Metazoa > Arthropoda > Insecta > Hymenoptera > Formicidae > Pseudomyrmex > Pseudomyrmex cubaensis. Next base: position 143,335 of record QVOA01017137.1, on the reverse strand, counting down.
TCGGGGAAAAAAACGTTAATTTATATCGCTCGTAAAACCAAGCCGATACTCGCTAAGACAACAATCTTTGTTGCTGATATTTTTTTTTTTTTTTTTTTTAATTGCGTGCGTGATATAAAAAAATTTATGACAGCGTTCGCGAAATATATATCATCACTTTCCAATATTCTTTTCAGCTCGATATTTCCGCTCAAACATTTTGAAGGAACATTTGGTTTATTACCGCGTGTGCGCGCGCGCGCGCGCGTAGGGAAAAACTTCATGAATACTTTCAACTTTTTTTTGTCGCTGGAACAGACTCTTGGCACTGAAAGAGTTAATTTCCCCGAACGGCTAATTTCCCGAAAGTGCGGACTAACGGAGTGATTTCGCTCCGAATCCGAGCGAGAGTGGGAAAATGTGCGTCTTTTCTTTCCTCCGAGTGGCGCTCTCGAACGCTCATAAGTCTCGATTGGATAAATTACGGGCTGCTCTTAAAAAAACATTTTTCACCACAGCGGCGGTGGATAATAGCTCGCTATTGATCCACTTCCGCCCGTACAACTGGCAAACTACCTGCTGCCGTAGCGCGCGACGTCGGAGAGAGAGAGAGCGAGCGAGAGCGCGCGCGAGGGACTCTGCGGGTGAAAGTTTTCGAAAAATTTCAATCTTTCAAATGGAACGAATGGACCCCGGACTCGGGAGAGAGGTAATTGTACAAAATGCGGGCTCGACGAGAGATGCACGCCTAAACGGGAAGGATAGGGAAATAAAAGCGTTACGACGACCGACGGAGAGACCCGCGTTTTTCAATCGACTTGCGCGCGCGCCCATATACGGGCAATAGACGTAATAAAGTATTGCGCCGTGCAGTAAAAGGATCCTTAAAGTGGCTCGTAGAATCACAAAACGCGACCCGCTGTGTGTCTCTATTTAGACCCACACCCCGCGGCAGCACCACTCCGGGGCTAATCCATCGGGCTTAACTCGCGGAAATATCACCCTTTGTGCTCGGGCGCGTCGGGACTAAGTGGCGACGTAGCTTGTCATTTTCTTTTTTTTTTTTTTAACGCTCGCGAGGGCATCGTTAACCGGGTGTAGATAGCGTTATCTGCCGTCTAGTTCTTTGTTCGTCCGGAAACTTGAAGCAATCCTTACACCGGGCTTATCTCTTTTCAAATAATTTCGTTAGCCGGTAAATAATTAGATTTTCAAGTATTCTGAAATTATTATGTCATCTACGTTACGCACCACTACGTACACACTGTGTACGTATACGAAAAACACGTGTTGTGTATACGAACGTCGTCGCCGCTCCCATTCTAACTTGAAAGTTGAATTAAAAGTTGGATAAAATCGCGAGAAAACTCGCGCGCGCCAACCAACCGAGGAAGAGCGAACACACACACACACACACACACACTCTCTCTCTCTCTCTTGTAATCGTAGCGAGACACGATTTACCCAAGCAAGTATCTCCGTCGATTAAATAAGAAGCGCTCGATATCGTGGCATACACACGCGCGCTTCAGAATGCACCTCGTTGCAGATATTTAGACGGTTCCCGCTAAATCGTTCCCTTCCGCGTGTATTTACCCGTCGGTGCCTGGTAAATACAGAGACATTCGGCAAACCCTTTTTCCCCACGACAAATGTACCCGTCGTCGGAATTCTGAGGCAGAACGCGAAAAACCGGAGGAGAAGCAAAAAGGAAAGAGCTACATACAGCGTGTATCAAAAGTCGTGCGGGTTTTCTACTGGATACACTGGAAAATATTACGTTTATAATTTTACAGAGCGTTTTCTCTTTTTCTTTCTCTCTTACTCTCCTCGCGCTGTAATTAATTTCTTAATTAATATTTATTAAATTGAGAGATCCATTTGCAGAGTGATATTCTATTATTTCTTCACATCTCGCGCCATTAACATTTTAATGCGTTACAATTATTAGAATTATTAAACTTTGGAAATTCAAACATTACCGCCTGTGTTCAAGAAATATTATTACAGTTGATACATTTTTGGATTAATCATTAAACATTTTAATTAACGGAGATTTACAAATTAAAATAGTATTTATATGACACGGGGTTGCGAGACACCCTGTACGTGCGCGGGAAAAAGAGAAAAAGACTAGAATGGTACGCGCGTCCATGATGCGAGGGAGGTACGGGAGAAATCGAACTACTCGGCTACGTTTTAACGATTTATGCAAGTTTCTCGCCTTCCTTACGTTTTCCACGCGCTCGGCGGAAAAAAAGAACGCGTCTCACTCTCTTTCTCGGCAGTATCGGCAGTAGGGGTGGGTGCAAAAAAGTTCCTCGACATTTCGAACACGACGGAGGTCTTTATCGCCGAGGCCGGTCACGTAAGCCGCGCACGTAGACAAAAGTTCGAAATCACATGTAGTGATGTGCGCGCATTCTCCGCGGCACATGTCTCACTCTCTCTCTCTCTCTTTCTCTCTCTTTCTTTTTCCCTTTCTCTTGCTTTTCTAATTTCCTCTCTTCCTCTCTTCAACGACATACTCGCTTTTGCGACACTCCATGTGTGTCGCGCGCGCGCACTTGTGGGGGTGGTATTTAAGCGCATATGGGCGCACACGGGAAGGGAGAGAGAACGTAAACATGCAGTCGCCGCGCGGAATTTGCGACATACGGCGGACGTCGTCGTGCAGGGGGATGATAATGGCTGCAGCACAGCGATCGTTACGTTATCGATGCGCGGCCAACGAGCAAAGCACACGCGTTGCGTCACGCTCTGCTCGCACAAACCGAAGCTCGTCGTCGTTTCTTATCTCGCGACGCGTAAGTCAACACCGCGCCGCTCCACTCCGGTGTAAGAATATTATTAATTAATGCGCTACGTTTCGTTTGCCGTTGCATTCGCGCCACGTGCGCGCGAGATGCGGCCGCGTGCGCGGAATGCGCCGAGTTCAAGAGATCGTCGAGATAAAAGATTAATTGAATCAACGATCAGAAGAGAGAGAGTAAGAGAGAGCTGGTTCCGCCGTTTTGCGCGGCGCCGCGCAAAAATAGCCATCCTTAAGTGATTTCTTGTTACCCCGGCGGAATTTTTCCCCTTTCTCCGCACCCGCCGCGCCGGACGCGTCTTTTGCAAACGCGGTCGGAAATATGAAAGGCGGCTACCGGGAGTTTCCTTTTTCGAGCTCCCGGAAGATCGTCGATGATGAATTATTCCGATCGGTCTTTTTTTTTTTTTTTTTTTTTTTAACAACGTGCGGTATATATAATTTATTTATTTCAGCTTTTGGATGATTGATATGAAATCGCGCGTTGCAATTCATACAAAGTGCAGATCACGTTGCATTAGCAAAACTCGTCACTGCCTCAAATCGAAGAATCGCTTCGATTGCAAACTCACGCGCGTGGATGATAATATTGGAATATTTAAACTATTCATACGTGCGACACTCGTTTATACGTATCGAATTTATTCCAGACGAGAAACGCTTTGTTATCGAATTATCCGTTATCGAGCGTAGATGATTAACAGACGTCGCATCACGTGCGCGAAGCGGATCGAACGAGGCAAGGCGTTGATTCGAAGGGCGAAACTCAACGGTTATCAGTGTCAATCAATGTACATTACATCGGCGCGCGTGCAGCTTGTTCTAGAGCAAGGTGCAGGATGTATAGACAGACGGGAAGTTATCCCCGCGCGTATGTGTAGGAATTTCCAAGTCGGGCATGACGATAAAACGCTAATTGATATCCGCGCAACAATTAGCGCCGAATTAACCGGAGGTGTGTGTAACGGCCGTCGGACACGCGGTCGCGGGCAGACACGCCGGTCTGTGGAATCGATTGATTCAACAAAAGTTTATCGAATAAACAGTACGGCCCATTTAATTAACAACGACTTCCGCCGCGAGCGGTTTGTTTATAATCGCGCGCGCGCGCGGCCGACGGTTTTGTCAGCGAGCGAGAGCGGGCCCGAGTTCGAAAAGTCGTTTTGCAAAACGACAAGCGATAATATCGGGAAAGGGGGGAACGGTCTCATCGACCGTTTTGCGCGCGCGTCCCGCAATCAGTCGTTTATTAAAACGGCACGGCGATGAGAGAATGCGAGAGAGAGAAAGAGAAAGAGGAAGAGAGAAATGTGGCCATGACCGGATAAAATTACGAACAACCGGATTTTATCCCGCGTTTTAAAACTGACGCGTGCGCGAAAATGTAATCGAAGTTTCCCTTCGTGAAGGAGAGGATAGAGGCGGTTTAATTAATGCTCGTATTTATCGCGCGGACGGCTGAGTTATTGCGTGGTGTAATGACGTGGATTTAATTGCACGTTGCGAACTATGGTATAATAAAGCGATATGCCCCGTCGACGGGGGCATTGTGTATCGCGGTAGTGGAGCGAATTTTTACAAAATCTCCCCGGATGTCATGAAAATCTCGTTAAAGCGGTATATATTCCAACCAAGGCTCGATTAATGACGCTCTCGCGCGTTTTTCGCCGGGCCGCTGTCATATACGTCACTAAGCTGCACGCGATTATACGTGATCAACGCATAGTCGCAATTATTAAATTATCGCGCCTTTCAAACACATGTAATACAAGAAAAATATGTTGAAATAAATATGTGCGGTTTGAGCGCACGCGTAAAAATAATTCACGCTAAAAAGGGAAGAATCAAATCCGTCGTTAAGGTGTTTTATGCTAGCTCATTGTTTATGCAAACACAAGCTCTCGTCTCTGCACAACATCGTGGTGGCGAAACAATTATCGGAACCGGACGGATGGAATTGCGAAACTTCACAGAATGAAAGTTAAAGGACCACTTAATTATGGCCCGGCGGCATCAGCCGGACTCCTACGCGCTCTTATGCCAAATTTAAAAGTGAGCTCCGATAGAGATGAATTAATTAATCCGCTCCAATTAGCGGTCGGGTTAATACCCGAAACGTAGGCGCGCGAGTTAATGTCGATACACGCGTTAAACGACAAAACGGCCATGAAGGCGATCGATTTCGGTATAAAAGCACGTCGACCGAACGGGGTACGTCGCGATAATTGGACGTATTTATGCAGGGAGCGCCACCTATATCAGGATGAAAGGACCTCCGCATATATTTCGAACGACATTCACAGAAATAATCAGTGGCCAGAATTCCGAACGGCGTGTATGTTCAGCGCGCGCGCCCACACACACACACACATAATAAGTGACTCGTAGCGCAAAATTTTATCCTTTTCCACAATTTCGCGTGAAAAAATCTGTAAACTAATTTAAAATTACACAAATGTGTTTCTGATATACGAAGCAATATTCTATTGCACTGCTGTTGGTGTTGATAGCAAATTTCGTTAGAAATTTTTTACACAATTGGCTGAAATTTGTTGTGGATTCACGCGGTAGATAAACTAAAAACCAATTTTAAGCGTCGTGCAATATTGCAGCTATATGTTTTTTTTTCTTTTTTTTTACATGCAGTACATTACTTCAATTAAATTGGAGTTTTTGCGCATATCATATTTATCCGCTTGTGTACATATATCCGCAAAACAGTTATTTCGTGAATAGAAGATTGTTTGCATTTCAATTATTTAAATGGTTCTCCTGTGTCTACTTGTGTGTGTGCGTGTGCGTGTGTGTGTCCAGCGAGCAAGAGATGTAGAGGTTGGTAGTGTTATTACTGTTTGTAATTCATTATCATATATTATCATACATAAGAGGGTAAGCTTGGGGCATCATTACTCGCTAGTCATTCGTTCCATTGCCGCTATTGTGTGATAACTCATATACCTTCTTATACGAAAATAGCGTAGTCATTATATTAATTTTCACAGTTAGTGCGCAAATAAAAGTTTTCGCGTTATTATTTCTATTCTATACGTAGAAACTTGAGAAGTATAAAGAGTCACGTGAATTAGTCACACAATTTACGTTTTCCTTCTTTCTATTTTTTGCGAAAATAATACGAGATAATATTAATAATTTCTTACGCCCAGCCAGGAAGTTTAATTTGCAGCTTAATTCAGCTTTTATCCTTTCGTTATTTTAATCTAGCCTTTTTAATACCTTCATTCGCGGTGTTTGTGCCGCGAACTGTGTGCACTGCAAAGTTTCGAGGGTTAACGTTCGGTAAAGCCGCCCCCTTCCGCAAACTGACGCCGTCTGGTCGAAAACCGTCGGCTGTCTCGTCGCCGTGGGCGAGTAAAAATTGCACACCGATGATAAATCAATTGATCGGCCGCAATTAGCCGCTTACTCGTTAATAACTGAGCGCGTCGCGCGTTGAGAATGATCGGGAATGGTGGGCGCAAATGTCGAAGCGCGATTAATTAACATCCACTGTGTCTTCTCTCGACCGGTCGGTTCTTCGTTGTATGTATATATATATATATATATACTACACGCCCGACGGGACATGCGGTAACTTTAAAGTTAATCCGCGCCTTGGTTTGCCGACGACTTAACTCATCCCGTGGCGTGGCACGCGTGCGCTCGCGCGCGCGCGAGGATCCAGGGTTCTGTCCCCGCACACAACTTTTCCGCGGTTACTTTTCCGCTTAAAATAACTTGCCTTAACTCAATTATTTCTCATTAACTTAGCCGCGGTGCGCGCACGGGCTTCTTTTTTGTCCCCGGCCAACTTTTCACTACGCCGCACAATAGCTCGGCCCCCAAGGATGGAAGGAAGGGCGCGGGCGGAAAAGGACGTGGCGAGTGAAAGCCGGAAAGAGAAGAAAGAGAGGAGGGAGTGAAGAGGGAGAGGAGAATGAGAAGGGTACCCGCCACCACTAGAGCTGGCTCGAGTACGCGAAGGTGGCGTATATGTAGGGTACAGCGAAGCGTGATAACGGTACACGCGGTGGGGAATTTATCGCGCGCCCTCTTCAATGCGCGAAATTGAAAGTTGGGGGATTAAGGATTTCGGATTCGGGATTTAGAATCGAGGATTGAGGCGTTAAAGTCGACAGTTAGAGATCCCGGGACTACGGGAGCGAAGTACGAAGGCTTTAGAGCGAGCCGCGTTCAGAGAGCGGCGATTTAAGCGCATACACAAGCTTTATATATATATATTTTATACATGTATACATACATATATATATATGTATATATGCAGATGTATATATTTTATCGTTATTAAAGTTTTCCTTACGCTCGGTTCTCTTTCAAAGCGCGCGTATCGCTTACGCCACGTAATACGTATATATACTTGCGCGCTCGCAAAGAGGGAATCGTTCTTACGCTTAGGTCGTCGCGTTCGTCGTCCCCGCCGCGACGTTTTCTGCTATACCGTCGCCACTTGCGCGAGTAAGAGTCGAGTGAGATTTACATGAGTAACGCTCATCGCGGCTTTATGGAGCGAAAGTGAGGCGTTCTTATCCGACTTTATGACTTGGCCGTGAGAGAGAGAGAGAGAGAGAGAGAAAACTCCGCGGAGAAGTCCGAGTGAAATTTAGCGTGTAATATTGAATGCTGATTAGGCTCGCGACGGACGAAGCGAGCGAGCGAGCGAACGCTGAATCTCGCGAACGGGTAATCTCACGGTTTAAAACACAGAGCTATCTATTCGGGCTCTCAAATGCCGTACGAAATGAAAAGGTCAGAAAGCGAGAAAGCCGGACGGGAAAAAAAAATGGCGAACGATCGAGACAGCTAAGTTAAGAAATATTTGCAGCTCGTCCGATATCTTTTTCGCGCTCATCGACTAATGCGTCTTTGAGCGAAACGTCTTCGACGTCGTTATTGGCGGAGTCGGAACGACGACGACGACGACAAGATCGGCACGAAGACGATGGAAAAAGAAAGTGAAAATAAGAACACGTTACAAGGAGAAGGAATTATCTTTGAAAGTTAAAGCTGGCTCTCGCGACGATCGATTCGCGCCCTACGAAGAATTCTGCAATTTAACTCTGCGCGCGAGTCCGCGAGCCGTCTTCTCCGACGTTTCGTTCTTCTTCTTTCTCATCTCTCTTTCTCCGTCTCGTTTTCCCGGGGTAAAAAGGAACCCGTGATCTTAATTCCAGTTATTAAATCTTTCAGTCGGCGCGCGCGAGTAAACGCGCGCGCGAGCGAGCGCGCGCACGCTTGTGTTTTAGTTGCCATGAATAGATGTTTACTTATTACAATTATACTTTATAATAGCTTTCCGCATCGCGTACTTCGTACCGACTGAGTGAGAGAGAAAGAGAAAAGCGTAACTTCTTCCTGTCTCTCAACTTTGTCGGATTGCGCCAGTTTTGCCCCCCTCTTACTGAAAATGCGGATGCGCATCGCCGTCGCCGCCGGACCAAAGTTTGACACAAACGCGGACCGTTCGTAATGATAAAATATAATATTCATACGTCGTGTGTCTCTCTCTCTCTCCGCTAAGAGCGCGAGTGCACCAGAGCGGAAAGTGGCGCGTTTCGTTTCAGCAACGAAATATAATTAGGCATTGAAGTCAATCGGAGAGAGGATCCTCTTTGGTCGTCTAACGAGCCTTCGTAAATAGGAAGCGCGAACAAGTAATGCGAGATCGTGATTTACATTCAACGGAAATTGAAACGGCTCAATAATCTCTCCAATGGTCGTCGGAATTATTAAGAGATTCCGGATTTTTAAATAATCGAATATAATTTTCGACCGTCGCTCGCGAATACGGCGTTTTCTATATATACACTTTATCAGCAATAAAGTGTATTGCCAAAGTTCCTTCGAATTTATCTCCAAGTATTTCTCTCGGGAAGAATGTTCGAAAGCGAGAAATTTAGATTGAAGAGACAGAGGGAGAGAGAGAGAGAGAGAGAGAGATGCGATCCTTTGGATCGCGCGCGCGAGACATATAATACAGACAGATAGGTTCCAATTGAAATCCCGGGTGAAAGGGTTAACGTCAGCGAATATCGGTGTTTGCAACGCATCGACTCTCTCTCCCTCTCGTATCCTCCGCGTGTAGCATCGCATGCTACACGTTCAACATAGAAATAGCTGGCGGGCGAATCGCTCCCCGACGACGCTATTGCGCTCGCGCCCGCTTATGTTGGAGGATGCGTCTTTGCACACGGCAGAGCTACCCCCGAGGGCGTAGTGACCATCCTCCATCCTCTTGCCAGTCTCTCCTTACGTACCTGCCGAACTTAGGCAAGCACAAAGCGAAGCGTGCTATCACTTTGTAAGGATAAACTCCGGCGGTTTAAGGTTTGTCAAAGCTAATTGGATGCGACTCTCGTGTATACACACCGCTGTATCGAACTGTGCGAAGTGTACAAATCTGCGTATGTGCCATTCGCACGCTCAGTTTCGGTTCGAATATTGCATTTTCGGGAGTCGATCGTGTTTTCTCTGGAGATATTCTTGTACGTGTATATGTATATATATACGTATATACATATATATACACGACGAAAGAGATGCGTCATCGTATCGGTCCCTTTTTGCCGCGTGTAAGTCGACAAGTCGGACTCACCCCGGATGCGCACTCTTGGCACACTGGGCGATGCTCGCCAAATCGAATTTACCATACGCCGTGTACCGCCTCTCTCGTGATAAATATGATGACAGGAAAATATTTTCGATATTTCGAAATCCTTATTTGCACGTTAGGGCGGTTTTTCGCAGCAGCAGCAGCAGCAGCAGCTGCTGCTGTTGCTCGTCGTCGCGACGAGTCGAATTATTCTCTCTCTTTTTTCACGTGTAATTTACCACGAATCGTATTTACCGCGGCGACACTTATGACAGATATCGTATGACAGAAATACACGTTTGGAATATTCAAAATATGTTTACACGTTCGATAAAGTGGATTTTTCAATTTCGTCCGGCGTTGTTCGAAATTAAAACGCGTAATTTTTTTTTTTTTTTTTTTGTTTCACTCTCTCCGCCTGTAATTACACCGTAATTCATCACGGAACAGCTAAACGCTCTTCCCGCTGCCGCCACATGCACCAGATCCATACCATTATGCACGATAATCTTCATTTAAATAACAACGTCGGAACCTCTCGAACAAACGCCACACATATATTCCGCGCTATTACATTTATTATCTTTCAATTATTCAATCCAGATCAAAAAGGCCAATAATAGGCGACACGCCGCGCCGAAGACGCGGAAAAAGAATCGTGCAGCGTAATGTTGAATACATAAATGCAAGAGCTCCTGCCGCGCGCTCGCGCGATCTTGACTCAGCGCTCGTTTCACTTCGCGCGTCGACATTGTGTATGTCTTTTTGCGTGTGAAAACGTGTGTTTGTATGTGTGTGTGTATATGCATATCTATATGTGCGGGCGTATTTCTCTATGTACAGTAGCAGCCGTTAACTCCATTTTCGCGTGTACCGAGCTTCTGAACGAGCTCTGATAGCGCGCGCGGAGTCGAATAGCAGCACACGAAGAGAGAAGTGGGCGACGAGCGCGCGCGGTTATAATTACACGCGTAATCATAAGAACACACGTATATATATACACCCGATAAGACCCGACGTCGTCGTTTGCGCACTTATCGTTCCTGTTTGATCGACGGGGATTATATTTATACGACTCATTCACGCGCGCATCATCGTCGTCTCGGACGAATTAAGCCACCGCATTTTCCCTTCCTCGTTCTCCTTTTCTTTCTCTATCCTCTTTTGCGATATCGCGGCGTGCCGACGTCACGTCTGCAATCGTCGGTGGATATTTTTCATTTTGCCCGCGATCTCCCTTTCCCGTATATATATCCCTGCCAGCCAACCCTTCGCCGGGGCGCTTTAAAGTATTACTTATCCCGGATTTTACCCGCCCGACCGATCCCGGGTCAGATCAATCACTTATTCGTGATCGATCGCGTGACGCGCTTTAAGGATGTTTATAAGAGAGAGGAGGCGGATGAGTGAGAGGTGCGGATACACTCGCCGCGCGCGCGATTCCCGATGACATGACGTGAAGAGAGGTGTGTATCGCATCCGTCCGCGCGCTTATGTATGAAATTACATCCCTTTCCCGTGAAGTGATATAATTTATTTCGTTTTCTCGCGACGGAGGGAGAAAACGGGAGAGATTTAGCGGTGAGAGATGGAAAATGAGAATTCCGCGACGTTTCCGTCGCGTGATAAATATATTCCGATCAATAGGATAGGTAATAATAACATTATTAACGCGAACTAACGACCGGCCTTGTGATAACGACCGTTTTTTCCAGCTACGCTTTTTCCATTTTGAGAAAAACGGGTCACGGTGACGCGCGCGCCACAGAGCGGTAGAATTCTCGGTATTAAGAAAGGAACAAGTGTATGACACATTACTTTGAAGTTACATTAAGTCGGGATCTTAATTTCCTGCGGAAACAAAGCGGCACTCGGGCGCTTCTCGATATTCCGACGTATAAAAGAGAAAAGAGCGGCGCGCCGGTGCAAGTTTTCCACCACCGTCACCACCACCACCACCACCACCACTACCGCGGCAGCTCGCGAAATGCGTTTTTCCCGGCTTATTATTTGCGTTAAAACGAATTTTATGTATTCGCGCGGGGCACTCGGCAAGTTCGGTGTGCGTGCTTTACGGGCGGGACGCGGGAGAGGAACGGGAGGGAAAAGAGGAAGGGTGGAAGATGCCGAGAGAAGAAGTGTATGTAACAATAGCGCTGCTTTTTCATGATAAAGGGTTATGACCGCGCTTTGAACTTTTATAAAGGACGTTCCAAGTTCCAAGGGAGATGGCGAACGCGCCAAACGCGTCTTTGAAACATCGTGAGACTTCCGGTCGAGTTTCGAGTATTACGCCGTGCTGCTGAAGCGGAGATATATATATATATATATATGTATATATACGTGTGGAGTATCGAGAATGTAAACCGACCGCCGTATATTATCTATTCGATGCGGTGCCTGGTAAATGTACGCAAATATGTCACATCCAGCACGAGTAGGTTGGAGGTTTCACGAAGAAGGAGAGGGTGAAGGAGAGGGGGATGGAAGAAGGAGAAGATGAAGGAAGAGCCGGTTTCTCGCGCGTTTTATCGAATAGAAATTCAGGTCGTTCCACCCTTTCCTCCCTCCCCCTCTCCACCTCCTCCCCCCGCAGGGGTTGTAAATGCCTAAAATACAATTTCACGCGTAGATTTTGCGCGCTTCGCCTCGAATCGCTATTTTTAATGCAACAACAAATTCAACAACGGCGCTCTCGCGGATTTTGCTTCCGCGTCCTAATTAACATCAGGCATAAAACCCCACGTATCTATATATAGAAGACAAATATATAAAAGCTAACCGCGGAAAATTTTGTTATTTTTTTTTTTTTTTTTTTTTTTTTTTTTTTTTTTTTTTTTTATTAAATATTTTAGAACGCATATCATACACAGAGGGAATTGCACAAATTGGCGTGCGCTTTTGTGCTCGTTCCTTTCGCGGCTGACGTGTTTTAAACATTACGTAACGTGTAAACCGAGCTTCTCCCGTTTCCCAGACGTGTTTTAAATGAATGTTTAATAAAAGCTACACATACTCCTTCCGTTTTCCGCGAAATGCATATATATCGAAGAGCCAAATGGCGCACATATCGCGTAATTAACGCCAACTGTCGCAGCTTAATTCCTAGTTTTGCCTAAGGTTAACGGGTAGACCGGCGTTTATTGTTATCACGAGCCGACAACGCACGGCCCGCGTTTAGCGCTAAACGCCCCCGCAGATACGCGAGAATTCCGTATTCAAAGTTCTTCATCGCGCGGTTGCCGTTTTGGAAGAGAGAGAGAGAGAGAGAGAGAGAGAAACTCTCGTCTCTCCCGCCGCCATCTTCAAGATAAACGGCTCATATATTCCGGGAACGTAATTCCGGGCGGCAGACGCGCGGCACTTTCGGCGGAAAAACTTGGCACGTTCAAGGACGAATGTATGTTCCGCGCGGCACAACTAGCGTTCCCCTTCGCGCGCGCGCGACATTTTCCGTCGCTTTGTTCTTCAACGCGGCGTCTACTTCCGTCCCACGTTTTTACCTCGTTCCTTGTCCTCGTCCTTCTCATCGTCGTCGTCGTCGTTTCTGTGAAAGCCAGCTCGTCGAGAGCAGCAATTTGATGTATGGCTTGTTGGGCCAGCTAAGTTTGCTCCTCGCAAAGATGTCGTTGACCCGCTACTATTACGGTAGATAGGATTAACCCTTCCGCCGTCGCTCCTGCCACGGGCGCGCAGCGTATACACGTGTATATATATTGTAGACATATATATATATATGTGTGTGTGTGTGCGTGTACATCTGTGTGTATGTGTGTACGTATACATCCGTGTTCTGGCGCTGCCGTGCTGGAAGCGTGCACGGTACGCTCGTTAGCTGCCCGGCGAGTCCAACCCCGAGTCGAAACCCTGAAATTTCCATATTCGCGCACGACGAAGCCCGGCGGCCGGGATTTTTAGCGCTTCATCTGTTTGTCTCTGACTCAACCGCCGGCCAGTTTCCGCTTCCCCCGCGAAACACACAAACCGGCGCGCGGCCCGCAATCGAGTTACCTGATGGGGTGTCGCGCAAATCACTGAAAATTACGCGCTCTGAAAGAGTCGCTCATGCGCTATATCGGTAGCGACGGGCAATTAACTCGGAAAACTTGTCGGTACTTTATTTGTTTTTATTTCGCGGCTTTTATATCCGGCAATCGGAGAAAACTGAGACTAGAATTTTTTGTCTTCCACGCGATCGCGTCCCTCTCTCTCTCTCTCTATCTTTCTGTCTTTCTCTCTGATCGTTCTCTCGGTATATTGAAACCCCTAAGTGCCATTAGCGGCGTGACAGTCTGCAGGGGATGTAGTCTTATCTGACGTGGCTCTTATCCACTATTGGTCAATAGCAAGTAGCTGTACTACGTCAATTTGGCTTGGCTAACTACTAGGTAATTTCATTGTGTTCGCGACATCATCAACGTCTCGAAATTACGTTCCGCAAGGCTGCGCCCTTGTACACTACTGTGCACCACCGTGGCAGTGATTGTTGATGCTCCCTCTATAATGTTTGCGTCTCGTGCCCGGAGTATCAAATAACTTCGTTAACATTGCGCGATATCGACATCCCGATATGTCACGCCGACCCTCACGTCGGAATTACAGTCCGACCAGTCGCAGACCTTATCTACTACCCGCTCACCACCATAAGTAGCAATTTGTCGGGGACTTTTAATTTAACGTTACGTTTCATCCGTCGTTGTGACGTGAATGTATACATCGCGAAATTACAGTTTTATTCGTTATCAACGTTGAGAGATGTTGTAAGCAGATAAGCGGAGACGGACAGTTACCTCACGCACACCGTTCGCCATTGAAACGTCGGAATTAGGATCTGGAGAGGGCCCACGTTCGCGTCTATTACCAACGGCAACCGGTAACTAAGCGTGATGGTTAATGCCGCGTCCGTTTGTCTGATGCGGTGGCAGTGGTGCGGTAGTGGCGGAGAGTATCGAGTAATTTCATTACGGCCACGCCACGTCGACACCTCGACACGTCCCGCGCGGATTACGGTTCGCCCCCATCGGTGTGTAAAGGGCCGAGAGAGACTTGGCCATGATTCCCTTGCTGTCGACGTTGACTAGCGACGCGGCTAGTCACGCGGCGCGATAGATAGACCGCGACAATGGTATCGGGCCAACGGCGAGCGTCTATCACCTGTCGTATCGCTAGTCTCGTCGTTAGTCTCTCGCGCGCGCGAACGCTGCCCTTAATCTGATCCGTGTGCCCCCATAAGCGAGAGGTGGTGGCGGCGGTCGAGGGGGAAACAAACGACTCAGGTCTCCGGTACTCACGCGCTTGGCATACACCGATCCGGGTCGCCCGCTTCGGCTAGATCCCACCTTGCTTTCTGTCTCCCTCTCTCACTATCTCATTCTCTCACTCTCTATTTCGCTGTGTGTGTGTGTGTATGTCTCTCTCTCTCTCTCGGCCTAACGTTGCAGTTTCATTTCACCTACGAACACGAGCTGGCGTGTAAACGGAAGCTCGACGGATCGGTGGCAGCACACGGGACACACATTGCGTGTCGACCCGCGATGGCACGCCCGGATGTATCCAAAGCGGAGAGAACCTGGATGTGTCGGACGCGGGACAAGAAGGCGGGGACGAAAGGGAGAAGTCAGGACAGGTCGGACGACCGGGTATCTGGGACGACGGAGGAAGGATAGCGAGCGCGCGAATAGTACGATTCTGATTACTTCGGAGGGTCCCGCCAACGGCGGATTTACGGATACGCGTGATGCTTAAAGCTCAAGGGCTTCATGCTTCCGAAATACAGGCGGAAAAAAAGAAAAGGAGAGAGAGAGAAGGAGAGAGAGAAAGAGAGTGAGGCCGTTACCCGGGGAGAAAAGTGTGCCAGTGAGTAATTGTCTTTTTTTTTTCGTTTCTCTTTCTCTCCATGCGTTCATAACGTCGAGATGTAAGGATTGTTTGAAATTAACTCGCGCTTTTCTCTCCCGGGAGAAGAAAAATATAGAGAAATACGAACTCAATCTGATTTCCGTGAAATTAATTTTGCAGATATTAGAATAGCCGTTGTCTATACATAACAAAAAACTTGAGCTACGATTATTGTTGTTGTTATTATTATTCAACTAATTTTTGCAGCGGATGTTTTTCACAACGACGGATCTCATTAATTCAATTTCGCCGAGTGTCATCTAGGGGATAGTTTTAATATTTAAGAATATTTGCTTGGAGAGCGAATCAATTATTCCGACAGGATCGATGATACGACGTCGGAAAAATGTCGGGGTGTCCGCGAACTATAAATCCGTCACACAGATAGTTCCCAGTTGTACCTGACCCCGGCAAACACAACATTGCTTTCCATACTTCACATGTATATCTGTTTTTCCGTCGTATCCGTTTTGCGAGCCGCGGAAACGAAAAGCGCCCGGTATTGATCGAGTGAAAGGATTTTTCTACGGCCCGCGTCCGGCGGTCGCGCGCGCCCGCCTTTGATTTTTGATATTAGAAATTCTCATTACGTACCCCTCGTATTTTACACGGCGGTGCCTTCGCGCGTGCACACGCTCGCCCACCCACGCGCACACACACACACACACACACACACACACACAACATGTGTATACACACACGGGTCCGGTGTTCCTTCACGATTACGTTCTCGCTACTCCCATTCGGTTTACTACGCCTTCAGGTGCAACCTGACGCCGTACATGCTAGATGGAATTCGATATAAGCGTCGCTTGAACACGGAATCATTTAACATGAGGAGGGGGTATAACTGAAACATTTTCAGCTCTTATTTCTCAAAGGTCTGATCCCCTTTTACTTCCCGCGCTTGTGAAAAAAAAAAAAAAAAAAAGCAAGATTCGCGCTGCAATCGCGCGCGTGTTACGCGAGACGCGATATTCCCAACCTGTCTATATAACGCGTCGTCTTTGATGCCACATCCCCTGTATAATGCACTCTGAAACGCGCAGAGGCAATCTCAATGCTCGCAGACAAGATTCTCGGCGTGTATCTCTCTTTCTCTGTCTATATATAATATTCCTCTTTCTCTCTCTCTCCTCTTTTTCCCTTTTCTCTCTATATATCTGTTTTCCTCTTCTCGCGTGCGAGTATTTGACTTCAAGCCGCATAACTTAAAGTTTGGAAAGAAAAACGTTCCGTATAACTCGGCGCACTTATATCGAATTCGCTCGAATGTAGACCGCATTACGTCACCATGGAAAGAGTTTAACCGGAGTTTAAGAGGCATGGGAGGAAGTGCGAGGGTATAACTTTTTAGGGGGGGAGGGGAGGAGGAGGAGGCCCGCCATCCACATGCCACCGAAGTCGTCGGCAACGATACAAGTCTGCTATCGCTCGAGCGAGTGCGAGTCGGGTCGATATCCCACCCCCCTTTCCTCCCCCTCTTTTCCCACGATTTGGTGGAATGCTTAACTTTAAGTGCGGATGCTTTTACTCACTCGGCATCCGAGCGCTTAGACTTAATAGAATACCGATACTTTCAGTCAGTCATTCGATATCGCGTCTATACCCCAACCGAAGGTTATACCTTATCTTGGAAAGTGCATTGATTGTGTCAATCAAAAGAGGAGAAAAACAATACTTCAAATAAAGTAAGAAATTTGATACCGATGATTGATACGTTAGTTCGAGGCCCTTTGAGAAGCCTTGATAAAAATTATTCGGAGTTTATATACAGTGTTTTTTCTTTTATTTGTTCTCTCTCTTTCTCTCTCTCTCTTTACACCTTCTTTCTTCTGGACAACAACTCCTACATTTCCGCTTATCGATGTCTCACTAATAATCGAGAGTAAGTCACACGCTTTCGCGTCTGAGACTATCGAGGAGTCGAAAGCGTGGTTTTATCCCGATAATCCGATACCATCATGAAAGCATTCCTACATATCCGCATCGTGTACTCAAAGTCTGCCTTACGGTGGTGCGTGGAGTTGCGTCTCCCGCACAGGCGCTCTCCCTCCCATACCATCTCTCTGCCACTCTCACTCTCTTTGTCTCTCTCTCTTTCTCTCTCTCTGTCTCTCTTTCTCCTACCCTTTTCCGTTCGGGTTTGTTCGTGTCGGGGGTGCCCCTATCTCGGCCGCGCGTTGCTCCGACATCGGGTATTCTCGGGCGCGCGCACTCTCCCGCCAACGACCAAGTGAGAGGAGAGCTCGTGCGAGCAAGAGGGGAAGTACTACGCGGTGCCGCCGCCGGCTGTGCGCGCGAGGGTGGGGAACGGCGCCCCGCGCTCTAAAAGCCCCGTAGGCCGCGCCGCCACCGCACTACTCCGCACACGCGATCACCGTGGGGCACGGACACGCTCTCTCCCTCTTTCTCTCTCTCATTTGCTCACTCCCCCGAATGCCTCCTTTGCCGCCGCTGCCGCCCGCTATTTCCGCGCGACGCGTGCTCGCCGCACGATCGGGACGTGTGTGCCCCGTGAGTGTCTCGGCCGTGACTCGTCTGAGAGGGTTTTAAACAGTGAGTGTCGCCGCGTGCCCCGAGTGACTCCGATCCGAGAAACGACTTTTTTCGTGACAGTTTGTGACTTAGTGACAAACAAAAAAAAACAGAGGATATATATTTCGGAAACGGAACATCGTCGTCGATGACATATATCGAGCGAATATCGAGAAGTGAATTTTGAACGTGAGTCACGCACTTGAGAGACGCGCAATCTGTGTTGAAGAGGGTGGATTGTGTGCAAAGAAAGAGAAGAAAAAACCGAAGTACAATAGAGAGTGCGGCTGATTCTTCGATCGTTTTCGTGTGTGAGTCACGTTGTCACTAACTCTCTTCTTGATTCTCTCTCTTTTTCTCTTCTCTCATTCTTCGGAGTTGAACGAGTTCTCTTTCCCACTTTTGCGACGCGGCAAGAAATCGGCTTGGATCATCATGGATTGGACCCGAGGGATTGGCCTGGTCAGCGTGTTGTTATTCTGCCTCGGCTGGATCGGGGGTGAGTGCACTGTTGTGTGTCATTTGTTTTTTGCGTCAATCGCGCACGAGCCACGCTGCTTCAGTTTCGTGCGTTGACGCATGAATCGGACCTTTGTCAAACGTTTCGCGGTCCGAGAGAGGCCTCGACGCCGTTCGCGCTGCTCGATCGATTCGATTAATCGCCGGCGATCCGCGTCGGGAATGCGCGGCGTTTCGGACATCCGCCGGGGCTGCTCTGACCGTCGCGCGACGCTGTTTTGCTTTTGTTCGCGGCGCGACGTCGATGGCCTATTTGCGGGCCCGCTATTATGAGCGGGTTGCACGCTTGACGATAACGCGCCGCACGCGTTAAGCCTCTATCTGAGGATAGCCATCGGAAATTGTTTCACAACGAGGGGCCGTCACTTATATGTATATTTTGGTCGCCCGAGAGACCGTGACAGTCTCTTGAATTTCCGTACAAATTCTTTCAAGAGATACCTCGGGCTCTCGAGGCACGCTCGGCTCATTATCTTTACATTTTAGGGATATTTTCCGCGCAACTTTAAAAAAAAACGTTGTTACTTTAGGAATTTTTAATCTTCAACAAAGAATATCACACGTTAATATTCTTACCTCATTTTTTTCGTCGTGCTGGCGCCAAAGTTTTTTTTTTTTTTTTTCATGAAGCCTACGTTATTTTCCCTGCTTCACTGTTCTCGAAATTAGGAAAGTTATGAAATAGGAGAGATGTACTTTTCGAAGAGGGGTGGCTGGCCGTCGTTCGGAGGGATATTACTGATTCTTGCCGCACTAGCCGTTCGAAAGTAGTCATACATTTATTCTGCCGCGACGAGAATGACGTTCTATTGGTAATAACTAAAGTGCTGAGTTTCTGAATTTTTAAGCAGGACTCGAGTGACTTATGCATTCGAGTTCGCGAAGTGTAACCGTTGAATACTTAAGTATTGGAAATGGTTTAAGAAGCGATAAAATACTCTTTTGTGAAACTCAAAAAGTACAATCACACGATCCGATCTCGGAATAGTGTTTATTTAAAAAATAAATAGCAACCTCTCTCTTTACGATATAAAGCTGAAAGCGGTTGGAACAAACGATCTTGTTTTATGCAGAAAAGCATTTCAAAAAGCTTTTTACCAATTATTTAAACTTCCAGTGTTTATTTCGAGTGTGAATTCGAAATTATTACTTGGCTATTGGAAAAAAAAGCGAGAACGTATCTTCCCGTTTTTTGAACATGAAAATTGTCGCAAATTTGTTAAAATCTTTCTCTAAATAAAATCAAAATAATAACAGAGAGTCGGATAAAAATAATTTGAGAAGAGCGTGTTTTTAGCGCGCGAGTTTCAGGCGCAAGACCGCGACGTCGCGTTTCCTCCTTTTAACGCGCTCGCGTAAAACACGCAAGAGCTCGCGCGCGAGCGAGGCGCAAAAGCTTTACGAGAGAGAACAACGCGCGCCGCACAGCTCTCGGCGAATCGGAAGAGCGTGTTCGGTTTACGGATGTAAAACGCGTGAAAAAATAGATGACTGCGGCGGCTACGCGGCGGATAAAAAAGTATGTTGTCGCTTTTTTTTTTCCCTTTCCGTTCCGGTCCCCTGACGCCCCGCACAACCGCGGCCTCCGGCGTTTTTTTCCAACGCTCTTCAATTCGCGAAACGATTGCGGCATACGAGATATGCATTTCCGAGAAACTCGTGCTCACTCTTCCGCCCCCGCACCGCCGCCCTCGCACACGTTTCGCCCTCACGATACACGCGCGGCTCCCACGCCACTCATTCCGAAACTCATTTCGCGATATGGGATAAACAACGGCATTGTCGGAAAACACGAATGAAGCTCGAACGTAACTCCGGACCCGCCGGCAGTACCGTACGATCCAATTACCACCGGTGGTGCGACGCGATTGCATATCCCGGCGATGCTTAATCCAACGGGGGTTTTGACGTTATCGCTGATTAAGTATCGATACGGCGGCGATGTCTTCTCCAAGAATATAATGGTCACATCGATAATACTGCTGCGACAAATCGAAAACAAAATAAATATTACACAAGTATCGATGAGAAGACACAATCTAACGGATATGTGAAGAGAGAAATGATGTGTGAATTTAAAAAATTTATAAGATGGTACACATACAACATTTTTGCGCGATTATCATCCACGAGAGATTCTCGACGTCCTTCTCCCTGACATAATCGATCCCCGGTTGGCACGTAAGATAAATGTCGGTGATTAAACTACTCTATATCAGAGTAGAGAGCTATATCAACAATTTTGAATGGCACTTTAAAAGCCTTCTTGATTCTTTGACTTTGTTCGCGTCGTGTTGTTCTCCCTCTCTCTCTCTCTCTCTCTCGCTGCTCCCGAGGTAATGAGGCCAAAATGATACATCGAGGGTTACGTCCGTCGATCTTCGCGCGAGATATCAACGGATAAAAAAAAAATTTGTCGCCCGATCGATAAGAACGCGGGCGAGGAGAAGACGGTGTGTGGATGAATGCACCGCGGGGGGTATACATGTACCCCCGTACGGCGTTTCGCAGCAGGCACGTACATTTATCGTGTATGAACTTCAATTTCGTGATGGAAGTGGATTAATACAATTTAATGGCGCCCCGGGAGAATTATATGCGCGCTGACATCTCGTACCTCGATCTTCCTCCACGAATACGCGGATAGGCGTGCGCGTATATATATCTGTGTGCGAGAGAGAGAAAGAGAGAGAGAGAGAGAGAGACAGAGAAAGAGCTCTTGGATCTTGGAGATGTACATTGGGTTGGGAGGGACATCAGCGCTCGGTATGTGCCTAATGATAATGGAAATAATAATAATTTCATCTAACATTCCCGCGAAAGAAGGAGGTCGCACTCCTGAACCTCCTCTTTCTCTTCCTTCCCTTCCCTTGAGTCCCTTTCTCGCAAGGTACAGTACGCAAATATTAAAGAGTTGCGTCGTCTTCCATCTTCTCCGTTTACCCGATGTCACTCAGTCTTAATCTTTCCCCGTTATTTATCTTGACTGTTTGTTCCGAGTCTTTCACGACTATCTCTCCCGTGGCACCTTACTTCATACAACCGGAGTGGTCCTGTGTAATTTTTGTTACGATCCTTGGGAGACTCGTTTCAGAACGCAATTAATCTACATTCATCCGTGTATCTTTCCTCGTTGATTAAACGCAGCTCTTGACATTATTTATCGTTCGCGTTAAAAGTAAGTCGCGACCATTACCAGTTTAATGCTCATTTTTTATGCGGCAATGACAGATGTAATCGTTTTTACGACACACTGCTCAATATACATCGGCTCGCGGGATAATTATTCGCGCGCGGAGGGCTCTTAAGAGATCGGGTATGATGTAGGTGTACTAATAAATTGAATTTTTTTCTTTCTCTTTTGTTCGCTCACTCGCGCGCTCGCTCGCGCTTCGCTCTGCTTTACGTAATGACAATAACACGAAGACCGCGCGTATCATTACCTAATGTACCCTCTTACAAGCTGCTTTTATACGTAGCTTTTGCTTTCTAATTTCATGGCTTTACTGCATAATGGCATACCTAGCGCTTTTAGAAGCTTATGCCTAGAGCACTCGGTAAATATCCCTTTTTTTGCTCCTTCTTTCTCTCTCTCTTCTGTCCATTTATTCTCCGTATTTCTGTTTTTTTTCCACGAACCATCGAGCCGTGTATAGAGCGAATATAAAAAATGCGTATGTATGGTTGCGAGAAAGAAAGAAAGAAAAAAAAAAAAAAAGAAAGACCCGCGGTCGCGCTTATGAGAAATGCAAACGACGTCGCAGGATCTGAGGAACGACTGTCACGGTCGCGTTCATTTCTGCCTCTATTTCCATACGCCGGTGTATGTACGTTCGCGGCGCGGAAAATATGAAGTCGTAGTAGTAGCCCGAAGAGAAGAGGGCACGTGTGCAAGGGACGCGTAATACCGTGTTTAACGTGCCTCCGGATCCTTAACCGCCGCCTGGCACCGCGCGCTGCCAATTTTTCACTCGCCGTTATATAACTTCGCGCCGCTGCGACGAGATACGCGATCAGATACAACGGCCGTGTTGCACAAATGTCCCTTGTTGCGACTCCCGAACAAATCTGAATCCCTTCCGCGCGCGAATGGTCCGTTACGTGATAAATGGTCTTTTGCGCGCAAGGCTGTGTTTTTTTTACAGGTGTTTCTATTAATTTTTCATATATAAAACGTTAATCCGGCGTAAAAAAAAAATTACCTTTTCAAGGTACAAAGATATAATTTGACGTGTTCCGTCGTACGAAAATTATTTTATTACACGGACACAATGCGACGCGTATTAATTTATTAATCTTCGGAAAAGTATTAAATACGATTGTGACATTTTTTAAATTTAATTTGCGGTCGTAATTCTATAATCAATCATATATGTGTTTTAATTATTCAAGACGCAAAATCCATTAGCTCATTATTCATAAATAGCATGTACGCTAATGTACGCCGCGGCTAAGTAAATACAGCCGACATATGTACGTGTGTACGTCGCCGGGCATTTCGGTATGTCCTGTTTGTTCGACTGTTGAATCGGCAAGGCCGAAAGCCGCGACCGCGATGGCGCATAAACCAACGCGGGGGGAAAGGGTTTGTGTGCGCGCGGGAGTGAAAAACCAGCTGCCGCGGGGGAGTCGCACGAGGAGGTGGAAGTTAACGGCGCGCTGCGGCGACGGGCAGCGTCGTTGTTACCGTTGTTGTACTATCGACGAAATTACGATACCCGGCGGGGGAGGGTCGGCTGCGGCGAACTGTGATCCCCGGCGCGATAGTTTCGAGACGTAACGCGCCATTCCGCGTGCGCGATCGGCATTAACCCTCCCCCGCGAGCGTTCACCCGCTCGGGTCGGGAAAAATCGCATCGATGCGGCGCGAAACTCGCGCGCGGGAGATGTGCGGCGTTACATCGAATTCTATCGCGAGCGGAAATTGCGCGAGCGGGCCGGCAAATCCGCCTCGAAACCGCGAAACGACGTTAGCCGCGTTCCCAATCCTCGCTCTTCGAAAGAGTTTTCCCTCTCTTCCGATTTTTATGACTGTCCGAAAAATCCTACGAATCGTAAAAACATTTTATATATTTTCGATACTACACATGTACATACACACATACGTACACTTCTTGCTCCGTCAACTATTTCCTTTTGTTCGGAACGGAAAGAACAGACTGTCCGCGGGGAATGTCAGAGTTAACGTTACTATTAATACACTCGAGAGTGTGCGGTCTAGTTATTTCATGCGCTATTATCATGTACGAGTAGCGTGTATTTCTCTAAACGGCTGAATAAACGGTATAGTTTCTCGCAGTTTCGGAGAAACTCGCGGCTTTCGTCGGTCATCGCCGACTTCGATCGTCGGTCTCGTCCGCGTTTAAGTCACTTTATTTTAATTGCTGGCTGTAGACGGTAATACGACTGACCAAAGTGCCGCAATCAAGTTAACGAGACAACTTTTACTTTCATGAAGTGAGATATAATTTTGCGCGAACTCCATTTCGTGTTACGTATTATTATATTTCCTCTCTCTCTTACTCTCTCGATTGTATGGAGCATTATTTTCGCCCCCGTTTTAGACAATATGCTCTCGTTTGTTCGCTGCCCCGCAACCGCAGTTCTCTCCAGAGTCTCTCTCTTTCTCTCTCTACTCTCTTTCTCTTCTCAAACGCAATATCTAGATCGGTCCTTTCGCGTATAAGGCGGTCCTCCGCAAAGTTCGCTTGCACCTTCCCCCTTTCATCCGCGCGCGGATTCTTTGACCAACTTTCGAGGCCGACTTTCCCTCCTCTGGAAAATTTGGATTCGACACCATCTGCGCGTAACTTTTTGATACTCAACATTAAATATCTGTGTAAACCGCGAATTAAAGTTCCGTTGAAGCGAGGTATACTCGAAATTAAATGAAGAATAAGTTACTCTTCCGCATTTGCATCTCTCGAGTTTTAATCGGGAAAATTTCGATGTTTTTCTTTTGCGAATATAAGAAGAAGAAATTTATAAAACAAAGTTTGCATTCCCGATTTCACGAGATACACTCCTGTGTAGATAGTTTCAATATCGCGTCTTTAACGACGTCGGCCGTATTACGTGGAAAACCGCCGTGACACGGCGTATCTCTGTCCGTTGTTGTTATACGCGCGCGCTGCAGGGCGACGTGGGTGTTGTTTTACTAGCGTCGCGTACTTACGCTCAATCAAGCGATTAAAACGGCGACGCCCTGCGTCCCGTAATGCGTTTTAACAATCTATAAGAGTTAAACTTTACTTATAGGTCGTCTCGCAACGAGCCGCGCGAGAACTCGTTATATCCGCA
Organism: Pseudomyrmex cubaensis; assembly: GCA_014825685.1. Lineage (NCBI taxonomy): Eukaryota > Metazoa > Arthropoda > Insecta > Hymenoptera > Formicidae > Pseudomyrmex > Pseudomyrmex cubaensis. The sequence goes on along the minus strand of QVOA01017137.1, from coordinate 118,682 downwards.
TCCAAAGCTCACGCGAGAAACGAGAAATACTTATCGCCCCGTTTTATCGCTGACGTTGTTACTATTTCTGAATATTTCTTGCTATACATTGGAATTCTCTCTCTCTCTCTCTCTCTCTCTCTCTCTCTCTCTCTCTCTCTCTCGCTTTATAAATAAATCAAAAAGAGAAGCGAATTGTTCTGTCCGTGTCGATGAGATATCCTTCTTCGCCGTCGAAATTAGGGGAATAAAGGCAGGATCACGCGGCGCATAAATGTCCGACGAGGTCGCTGCACATCTGTTCGCCACGCGCGCGCGCGCGTATGCTGCAGGGATCCCTCTTAAGTGCATAATTGATGTATAGAGATCGACCGGCGTGGCGATACGTGATGATTCATGAAAAGCGAAACGCCCGGGGCGCGTTCGGCAACTCCATATATCGATACTTCCCCAAACCTCGGCATCGGAGATCACACAGATCCCGGTAGGTGGTAGCCGGCAGCATCGAAGGCAATTAATGCCAGAAACAGACACGCGTAATCGACGTGCATGAACGCGCTTTAAGCGAGATCAAAGGTAATTCACCTACGATTTGCCGGTGTCAAAAACTTAAACCACGTTGTTGCATCGAGACTCAGGCGCCGATCGACCTTTAAAGGAAAATGCATATATATACACGTACGCGAAATGAATTCGAGGAGAACGGAAGCGCGCGCGCGTTATCGCTCGCTACCTCCCCGAGCGAGATTGCGACGTCGATCTCTCCTCTCCGCGGGTGGTGCGCGCGCGATAGTTTCGTTAGATAGATATAACGACGCGCCATTTTGCGTGCGACCGGCATTAACGCGAGTTCGCGCGGGGCTCTGACACTCAACCTCTGATGAACAATTATCTTACGGAGCTTAGGTCGCGCGAGTGAGCACGTCGCGTACGCCACCCCACTCCACCCTCCTCGGCTCTTCGTGAACCGGGAAATGGGTCGCTGTAATGGCCACGCTAAAGTCCTCGTGAAAGTTGCACGGTTGTTTATGGTCGCGCTACACGCACTAAGCCACGAGACGGGCGGCTGATGCTATAGTGTAGCACTGGCTCCGGTTCGTCCACGCGTGCAAACTCAGTGCTGCGCAGTGGCGCAACACGGATTTATCCCCCTTCTAGCTCTAAACCGTGTGCCTCGCTACCTACCTAGGGGTTTCACTCCTCCGCCCGCTTCAGCCTCGCGATAGTCGTAGGGGGATATAAACGTAAAAGTGGTAAACGTCGCGGTAAAACATCGCCGCGTGTGTGCACACGTGTGTGCGTATATAGTCTGCCCATCGTGTACGTTGCATACATATGTATACGTACTATACCTATACGCGCTCGTTAAATCGCGGCCAACGGGTAGGAGGAGGACCGTGGACTTGATTAAGGGAAAATGTTCGAACGACGCGGCCGTTACCGGAGTTACGCCCCCGCCCGAAAAGAGGGATATTACCGAGTATCCGCGGATCGGTTATGATAACGATGCGATACCGCCGCCGCCGCCGCGCGCTCGCTGGTAATGTACGAATAGCGGTGACGAGGCGTGCTCGCTCGTTATACGAGCGTTTACGGTCGGTCGACGCGATGGCTAAAGTCACGAGGCGGAGATGATATCGAGAACCGAATAATGTATTAGCAGCGCGATGAGATAAATATTGTAAATGACAAAAACAAAAGAATTTTGTCAAACTGCGTTTTTGTACATTTTTTTTCAATATAACTACAAAGTAACTTGTTCGAATAAATACAGGAATATGTAAATAAGTCATAAATCATCGCTTCGTTAACGACAGAACCCGACGAGAGTCTCGATGTACATGTTCTTGAGAGGGAGAAAATTTAGCGGAGACAAGTGCAGCTCTTGTTTTTGCAGCCGCGAACAACTTCGGAAGAAAGAGAGAAAGAGAGAGAGAGGGGGGGAATTAAAGTTTGTGAATCGCACGCGCACAGTGACGGGAAAATTAGGGAGAAATATCGAGATGAAAGGAATTGTGTTGCGCGAGTTGTACCCAATTGTAACATAGCGGGGATCCTATCAGCGGCTGCAATTAGCGCATTGTATTAATTTACGACGGATATGGCATTGCTTTAATTAAAACAAGTCGCATCGCGCGGTTTGCCTACTCGGTGTGACACGCAAACTCGAAAATTAGCGAGAACGTGGACCTGGTGTCATCATCACCGCCCGCGCACGATTCTCGTAATTGTCCGCGTCTTGTCTAATTCCGTGAATTGTTTAAGGTGGTCATCAGAGCGACGGTCTCTCTCTCCCTCTCTCATTTCAGACCGTCGTCATTCGGGCCAATAAACCGAACGCGACAATTGACAATTGAGTTCTCTGGAAGAACAGTTCGAATTGACGGTATCAAGAAAATGATCTTTTATAAGTTTCTTTTATAAGTTTGAGGAACGCGTTTCTCGGGAGCAATTCTCGGGTATACGAAATGATGATGATAATAATAAGGCAGCGTGTATATAGAAAAGAGAGAAACAATGTGTAAATATAGAGAATTAAGTCGCGCTCTTTCAAAGAACTTCCGGGTTTTTCGTAAATAACTGTGCGCAAAGCGAGAAAGAGAGAGATATATAAATGCATTGTGCTTTCTGTAATCAGACGTTTTATTACACCTTGAATCGACAATCGCGACATTTGCATCGTCGCGCGCAAAAGTCGCGACGACGACGGCGGCGGCGGCGGGAGCGCGATAATAACGGATTTTATTAAAGACGCGACCGGCCGCGAAACCTTGTCATGATGATTTAGTTTTACGCGCGGAGGCGCTTTATATAACGCTGGCGGAAAAATATTTCCAGTATTTAAATCCGCTGTTTCACGGGCTTATACATATGCATCGTTTTACGAAATTGCAAAGGCGGAACGGCATAGCGACAGTGGCGGCGGTGCGGCAGCGCAGTGCGCGGAGGGGAGTTAGAAATTTCGAATTTAAACGAGCCTATTTGGATTCCACCGGCTTCCCCATTCATTTTTGTGCAGAATGTCCGGCACGGCTGGTATCCGACAATCGGCAACCGGTAATCAAAATAATCGTCAGCGGGGCTCGTTTGACTTGCGCCCGACATAATTTCGCGTAACATTTTCCGCGCTCGTGTATACGCGTCACACTACGTGACGCGAACATTTCTCAGCAAATCACGCGTTTAATGTTCCGAAATAAAATTAGTGATATATTTACGCTACATTTGCGTTTTACCTCGGCTGCGCTACGCGTATATACACACACACACATATATATAATTGTGAAATTATTTTGCGGTAATTTCCACGCGCCAAAAGATAACGAGAACACGTATATCTCTGAAAGATTATTTCAGAATATTATTTACAGCTGTGGAAATGTAAGGAAACGTAAAATATAATTTCAAAATTAAGCTGTTTATCGCGCAACCTGGTACAGGAAAAAATAACAGACGCAGATGGATATAATCAATGGAGCGTGGATTTATGAGTTTAGAACGCTTGTTTGCGGATAACTAGCAAAGTCGATAATTACGCGGCTAATGGTTAGCTTGTTGATGAAGTTTTCCCAACGACCGGGGGGAAAAGTTGCGGGGAAGAGAAGGGAGGAAGGGAGTCGATGGTCGTCGGAGCTTCTCGTCCCGGGCGAGATTGGGGTGCACGCGCGTACGCACATGTGGAGGATCCGCTGAATTAATCGGAGGCGGTGGCCGATCGAATGAGAGTCGTTCAATTACGGTGTAGTTGCGCTGTTGTTGCTTAATGAAAGATGTAGTTTACTCGGGCATAACGATCTCGGTGAAACTGGGTTACCGATCCGCAGAAACGGCCGAATAGATTAAGCCGCCCGCAGTGTTCGCACCGTTGCGATGTGAACGCAACGCCGGCAGAGCGACTTGCAGGTTTCCAAGCTGAAATATTGAACCGAAAGCTCTCTCTCCCTTTCTCTCTCTCTCTCTCTCTCTCTCTCTCTCACCTCTTAAGCAAAGCGCGACCTAATTGAGTTAGACCTTCTTCCCTTTCAATGACAAACGAAATCTTCATATTTATAAACACACGCACATATCGGATTTCCAATTTCACACAAAAAGACGTTTGTTATATATTAAAATATTAAACAGTACAGCGCACGCACGGTAATATAAATACCATTGTTAATAACGAGACGGAGGAACGACAAAAGCATTTTTATTACCCTGGCGCCGGCTGATACCGGGGCGCGAGGAAATGGACTCCGTTCGCGAATTAAGTGCGCCGTCACCTGGTGCAATTTCGCGCCGCGCCGTGCTAAATTAGTGAATTTTAAACGGTCGCGTGCGCCGAGTACATCGTTCGTGACTTTTTTATTTATATGAGATAATATTTATTATCTTAATAAATATTGTGATATTAAGATAATAAAAATATAATGCATGTGTATTTGTTTTTGTTTGTTTTTGTTTTTTATTTTGTCGGAAAAACAAGGACATTCGAAAAACAAAATAAAAAATAAACGAAAGGTCGATTTCTGCTCGACCGCTCGTCGGTGTGCTATCGGTCGGTTTACGTTACACGTATAACCGGCGCCGAATTAAGCGGCGGCGTGCGCAGAATTCCGATCGCTTCATTCGGGATTCGACGCAAATATGCTATTAAAACAAATGGGATCGACCCGCGACGGAAGAATACGCTTAATTACGGGCCTTAGAATTCAATTACAGGCCACGTAGCCACCTGTAAATTTCCGGCCGGTTACCGGGGAACCCCGGGTGCCCCGGCAGCGATAATGCGGATACAATCGCAATTGCATAATTACGTCCGTGCGGCGTAAATTTCGCCGCGGCGCGCCCTGGAAAATTCGCCCTCCGCCGGAACAATGCAATGACATTCGTCACGAAACACCATGCCGACTAATAGACCGCTTTTTGCGCCGAATACCTGAAACGTTAAGGATCACTCGCTCGGCCCACGAAACGGTCGTGTGTGGCGTGACAATTTCTCTCTCGCGGATCTTTTTTGCATTATTAACATGCACAAATTTATTTTTGCATGTTAATGTTATATTTTCCTCTTATCCCTCGAATACGCAGAAGACGAGAGTTTCGATAATAAAGTTACTTTTTCTTAAAATTTATTTTATTAACTCACTCGCTTCTACGATCGGTTGGACTAATTAGAGTTGAATTGTCCCCGTAGAATCGACTATTTTGTCATCTAGACGAACTGTACTGTAAAAGTTAATAGTTAAATTTGTTGTACAACAAAGTTAATAGTTTTGCTCACAAAATTAAGTTTGCAAGTTCGTCTATAAAATAGTGTAAAAACCAAATTCGAGGCACACGATTGACAATTATCTTGCAGAGAGCACGGTTAGTTATTTTCTCTCGGCAAGGTTACCACAAGGCGTTATAACTGGCAATAATGAGGAAAGACCGTAAGAGTCGAGAGCTTCAAGAGGACTCGTTCGTCGTGCAAAAATACGCTTAATTAGAAGCCCGTAGGGTGTAATTACAGATCACGGGAACGTATAAATCCACCGTGTTAACCGATGGTAAAACGCAAACTCGACCGTCATTGCGTAATTACATCTGATGACGGAAATACCGTGCCATAGCTCAAGCACAGAGGTATGTAGAAAATGTGCGGAAACAATACGATACTGTGTATAATACGCGTCGCGAAACACGAATAAATCGTTCAAGGCCGGAAACAATGGACGTCGCTCGATGTTGCACAGTTCGCGAATCGTTTGCGAAATCGCCGTTAATGTAGATGAATCGTACGCGATTTGATTCCAAAGTGCTCACGGCGGTCAGCCGCGCGCGAGGGAGAAAGGCACTTGCCATGAAATTATATTTTATAGAGTAATTTCGGGATCTGATCTGTTTTATGCCGCATAATAATAATAATAATAATAATAGTTCAGAAAAATTAGAAGGGGTGAGAATGATTCGCGTGCAACAACTTTGTTACGTGCTTTTATGTTCACATTAGTATCGTGTTGTAATTTATTTTTTTTTATTTTTATTAATGAAAGAAAGTGTTGCGGTTGAGGATTTTTTTATGAGTCATACAACTCACCCTTATGGGATATATGGCAGAAATGTATTATTTTTAATGTATAAGAAATACAAATTTCGTATTCGTAAATTTTTTCTAGTAAGAAAGAGTATAAAATTTTTTTATTAAATATAGTTTATTTATCTTTAACATTATAAATATCATTTGATAAATTAAGTTTTCGATAAACGCAGCTCATATACCGGAATTTTTACCCTACGTATAATCCACGGATTTTATCTTTCACTGGAACTAATTATCGTTTTCATGGATCTGTTAGATTACACTTGTTTTTCTCGGATTCCTAAAACTTCCCGATTCAGAGAACACGCGTCTTGTTTAGATAATAATCCTTATCACTGAGACTCTCCCCCACGGTTAGTTCCAGCAAAATTTTACGCCGGAAAAAGGCGGACGATGCGTCAGCAACGCGCGGCAAAAAAAAAAAATACTCCCGTCTTCACCCATGTCATGCGTCACGCATGCCTCATTATACTTCTAGATAGACTTTTTCGAGGGGGATGCCCTCTCGTCGGAACCCTCCGTCTCCAACGGGACAGAAGACAGAGACCCAACATTTTCAAGGACAATATCATAAGCGCACGTATTTGCGCTTCACCAACCCACCACCGTGGGTTCTTGTGTTACCCGTAAATTGACTCGTTTTCAATTAACGACGATTTTAAGCGATTAAAGCGTGCCACGCCACGCCCCTTTCGTCCCATAGATGATGAGTACCATCTGCTGTGCGCGCGTTTGCGTCATGACGTCGGAAAAGTGAGTGCACCGACGCCATCGGCGGCATGTCCCGGGGGGATTCAAAGTCACGTTTGCAACCCTTGAACATTCTTGGTAGCGGACAAAGGTGAATTTGAATTAGGATTTTTTCTATTTTTATATAAAAAGAGATTTTTATATATAAAGATTTCTCTGAAAATTTATTTGATTTATTTATTTTATAGAGAAGTAAAAACCGTTGTTATAGACAAATTATAGTTAAATTTTGAAAACTATATACATAAATTGATACGTAATATGATAAACATCGGTTGATAAAATAACAGTAAAGATATGTTCAATTTTATTCGCGTTCATAGACCTTCTGACAGAAAAAATCTTTGTCGACGCCTATGATTGCTTTACTCGCGCGTGGGTGCGTGCGCGTGGTATTGGGTTTGTCTATCTTTCCACTTTTTTCTCTCACGCACGAAGCAGGCACGAGTCAGCAGGGACGGACGTACAGAAACGCTCGTGTGCGTGCTGTCGTCAAAAAGTCAAACATCCCTAAACATTTGTCGACGATGTGGTCATACATCACTTTCGTGCGTGATGAAACGCAAGCTTATCGGCTTAAATAAATATATATATGTTCTTTCAATATATCTCCTAATGTGTTTTAGTTTCCGGATAACTTTACCGATTTGTTTGTAAACAAATGCGAAAGGGGATGTGTATCTTCCGTTCTCTTCAAACAATTTTTGTTTTTTTTCGATATTTCTTAACTTTCAAATAGTCCACAAAAATTTCTCATCTTGCGCGGTTGGTATAAAAATTTTTCTGCGCTCGACCACCGTGACTTTCCACCCCTGCGTTTCGGTCGGGCGCGCGTGGCGGACCGTACACACGCCGCCGCGGTGGTCTGCGCTTTCTCCGTTATCGCCGCCGCGTGTATCCCGCAGCGTGAAGCCCCGCACATGCAGCCGAGTCGCGCGAGAGCTCACGAATTACTTCCGTGTTTATAAAATAAACGAGTAAAGCGTATGGTGGATAGGGCGCAGAGGGTGCTTTTCCGCTCGTTCTCTCTCTCTCTCTCTATTTCTCTCACGCCGGCCTGCTTTCACGCGCGAGGAAACGTACACACTGCGTTGGGTATGCAATCAAAGAGAAAAAGAGAACAAGAGAGAGAGAGAGACAGAGACAGAGACACCGCACAGCCGTACATTTCTAAATGTTTTCCTCGCGCGCGGACGGCACCGGCTGTGTTTTCCGCAACAATAGCCCTGGTCCCGCGCAAGTGTTATTGACGGAGCCGCCGTGTTTCGCTCACGACAGAAGGCAGCCTAGACGTGTGATTACCGTGAATTGGGCTGTGCGACGCGATATGGAACTAACAGAGGAAACAAACAGTCGGAAGTGTCCGTTCTCTGCGATTCTCGTCAGCCAAAAGATAGGTATATGTGCTATGTACATATACCTATGTTTTGTAGATAAAAGAGAACGTGATAAAGAGAAAGAGAAGGAGAGAAAGAGAAAAAAAAAGAGAAAGAGTCCGAGTCAAAATTTAGCGTCTTTTTTAGTGCTCTTTCAGCCTATATAAACCAATCTTTATAGAATTAGAACTTTTGGACGTATTGTAGCGTCAAAGTAGCAGCTACTTTCTCTATTACTCCTACATCAAAAAAGAATAATTGAAGTTCAATATAGACATTAAATTTCGACTCAGGTATTTATTTTCGTATACGTAGCTCGCGCAATAAGCGTCGTTTGACGACTACGCGCGTTCCTCTGTCATAAATTAAGTTCTTTAAATTATTTTGTTGCCTATGAATTTTTGATCACCATTCACATTCGCATGTACATACACAATTCAAGGGAACATATAATAACGATGTTTCTTCAATAAACTAGTAGCGCTAGTAATTTCGATTTTATTATGAGATAATGAGATAGAATTGTATCTGCGTTCTACATACCTCGTGTGTCTCACCATATATCTGCCGTCGGTCGTCGGCACTGCCATATTCGATGCGCCGTAGGACAATCTCGCTTTGACGCTTCCGACGTCGAGGTTGTCGACGAAACTCGTTATTGAAACTGCCACGAATTATACTTCACAAGTGTAAAGAAGAGAACGTGAATTCTCGAACACTTTCGAAGCACAACACTGTATTTACACAACAACGCGTCGCGCGACCCCGACCTTCTTCCGACGGAAGGTCGAAAAACCACCAAGAATAATACGCCGACAAATAACCCCACCAAAATCACTGAAATCACTTTTCACGAGTTTCGCAGAAGCACGATGATTTATTCTGCAACGCGTGCAGATCGATAATCGGATCATATCGGCGAATTAAGTGATTAAACATCGCGAACGCGTCGCACGACTCCGACTTTCTTCCGACGGCAGATCGAAATAACAACGAGAATAGTAATCGCCGAAAAATAACCGCCACAATCACTGAAATCACTTCTTTTGAGTTTCGCGGAAGCACGATAACTTGATCTGCATTGCGTGCAGATCGATATTCGGATCGAGAACGATGCATTAAAAGCTTAGATATCGCGTACGTGTCACAATCCGTTGGATCAAAATGGCGACTAGAGATTTACAACGACGCTTATTGCGCGAGCTACGTATACGAAAATAAATACCTGAGTCGAAATTTAATGTCTATATTGAACTTCAATTCTTTTTTTTTATGTAGGAGTAATAGAGAAAGTAGGTGCTACTTTGACGATACAATACGTCCAAAATTTCTTTTTTTTCTTCTGACAGTAGGATTTTAAAGTAGGATTTAATCCTCTGGTTATGCTGTGCATTGCTCTGACAGGTTCAAAGTATCATTTTGGCGTTATATTTTGAATTATAGAAGATCAAGTTTTAAAAAGGGTGGTTCTATTCTAAGTTTTAATTCTATAAAGATAGGTTTATATAGACTGAAAGAGCACCAAAAAAGATGCTAAATTTTGACTCGGAAAGACTCGCATTTGTTTCTTTTTTTTTCTTTTTTGTTTCTCTACAAAAAACATAAAATATACATTCTTTCTCAATCTACTTTGAATATATTTTACAGGCATTTTATTTATAAACGTTTCGTGTCAGGGCTCATTCAAAACTCTCAACAAAAATATGTCGTTTTTATTTGATCATTTATTAATCATTATACGCAGAGCAACTGAGAAAAATATTTTTTATTCCAACAATGAAAACAATTGGAAAAAAATATACCTGTATAAAATTCAATTTAGTAAACGCGAAGTCTGGAAAAATAATATTGTTTGATTTTATAATAAGCGGTAGCATCGCTTCTAACACAATCAACTGCAATTTTAACGTGTGTTCGTCGTGTCAATTCCACATGCAAACGTAACTGTCATTCAATCAAAAAGAAGAGAAAAAAAAAAAAAAAAAAAAAAAAAAATCTGTGAGGGCACCATTTTGTTGCACACACGATGCTTCATGAGTTTTGTAATCAATTTGTAATCTAGTACATGATCTGCGAAGTGGATTCAGAGTATTTATTTATTAGACTATTTAGGACTATACATATATCTGTAACATATCTGTCTGAAATATATCACGTCTCGAAGCGAGAAATATTTTACGTATTGGTATTTGCAAAGATAAAAATTTCTCTGGAAGGTTTAATCAGGTTACCGGTTCGATACTGATGGTTATTTTACCTCGATCAAAACAATTAGCGACGCAAAAAAAAAAAAAAAAATAATATTCGCGATCAGTTTCGAATAAAAAACGCATTGGCCCGCGCCGTAAAAGCAGCGTCGTTATCGATGACGCGAGATTTATTTGCATCCGCTGCCGAACAACGTATCTCTGACCGTACTTCCTCAATTTATAACTGCGCACTATCCTATCGGATAGCGCCCAAGTTTCGATAACACGTTCGATATTAATGGGAAGCGTTCGTTTCGCGCTTTGACGCGACGCGCAATTTGCGACCTGATGAGACAATTATTAGCGGTGATATTTATTTATTTACACACATACATATCAGTGTGACAACACTCGGTCTCGTTTTCCGAGCGAACGGACTCCAAAATCACGGAGGGTGAGAGGGGCCCGTGTTGTTTCGTTCAGAAGAGAAGCGTCGAAACAGCGCGTTGAAAGCATCGCGACGCGCTTGTTTCGCAAAAGCAATTTTTTGTCTGGTGAGATAGCCGCTTTCATTCGGCGTGTTACAAAATATACAGCCGACACGGTACACGTTGTAACGTTTCCTACAGACAGCGGATCGGCCACCTGCATGCGCAGTATCTGTACACATACATACGTGTATATCCAATATATATATACATATATATATATATACACGTGTGTGCGTGCGTATGTGCATGTGTATATATATATATACATGCACATACGCACGCACACACGTGTACAAACACACTGAATACGGCGCGAATTGTCAGTTAAATTTGCACAAGCTAAATAATCAGATCGCGCCGGACATTACATTAATTATATTATTAGCGGCGAATCATCCGCGACGCGAAATCGCAGACGGGCTAATTTTGCGTGAGCGCGTCCGATTACGGCCGCGCGCGCATATTGTGTAACATCACGGCGACGCACTTGTTATCGCAAAATATTTGTCGAAGGGAATGGGGGAGAGGAGAAAAACGGGGCCAGGGGAAAGGAGAGTCGGGTCGAGCGTGCTAGTCGATCAATGGTGTGTCGCATTTATTGACATGCCGTCGTCGATAACTGCGCTTTTGTAAGTTTCCCCGTCGAGACTGACAAAAGAGCCGGGGGAAATTGGCGAAAACGAACGACATTGTTTCTTCGGTAAGGGCCGCGGATAAATTTATCCTTTTCTCCGCGCGCTCGAAAGCGCGTTCAATTTTTTATTTCTTTTCCATGTTTAAACGTGTTTTATAATTGCGCGGATTTATTTCGGAAAACGCGTCGGTCGATTAGCACGAGTGAGTCGCGATTACATTCATTTTTGCTCGGCGTCGTACCGCGAAAATAAAGCAACGGCCCGGAAGAGTCGATGAAATATGCCGAGTTATTTCTTTCGTTTTCGCGTGGCTCGATACACGCCGGGGCTCGATGTGCGTTCATTGTATCTGGGATACGGCGGTAATTGAATTTTTTTTCCCCTCCCGAGTCGAACGAAGTGCAGAAGGAGAAACGCGCGAGGATTCATCGATAATTCCGGCGAGTTTTGCAGCAAATCGGCGGAAATTCCCGCAATTCTGGGGCCCCGTTAGAGGATGTAAATTACACCCCGAGCGATCATCCGCGCCGAGTTAACTGAATTTTCCCTTCTCTCTGTCCACATTATAAGCGGACTGTGAACTACGGGAGATTTTAGAGAGAGAGAGAAAGAGAGAGATATACAGGGGGAAAGACAGAGGACGACGAATCGTTAAGCGGAGTTAGTCAATCTCGGACTCTCTCTCGAGCTAAATTGCGACAGCCTCATTAACGGCACCGCCGAAATTGACAGTGTGGGTTCGCGACGCTCTGTTTCTCGAAACAATAATCGCGGCGGCGACGACGCCGCTAGGCGTCTTCGAAATAAAGATCCACTGCGCTTGGAGCGTATTTCAGCGCGTTTGCTTTACGTCGCGCAAACTTTTAGCTAATCTGTCGTGTGTAACAAGATCGACGGAATATCAGAGTCAAGAAAGAGAAGAGTCAAACTTGGCTGTTCGTACATTCGAAATGGGGTGTTCGTATTGTCGAACACCATTCTGAAATAACGTTGACGGGAAAACGCGAATAAAAGTCAAAATCACCGACAAATTAACGATCGATTACCTATCACATCGCGGTAAAACACAAATAATATAATAACAAATTAATTTATTGCCACGTTAACATTAATTAGCAAACAATCGACATGTAAATATCAATTACCGCAGGTTGTTACTTATTGAAAGTAACGATATTCCCAAACGACGGCAAGATGTTCTCTCTTTATCGTATTTTCCGAGACGCGTCGTTAAAAATTGCCAATCGATTGATGCGAACGCAGTTACCTACTACCACGTATGTTATCGCGCAGAATTCGTGACGTACAGCGTATAGATAACCCGGACGCGCTCTCGTACCCTTTGACACGGATATCGCTGCGAAAAGTATCGATGTCGCTTCCCATCGACAAATCCGCGAGAGAACGAGCTCGGATCCGCGCGCTCGGCGAATTTCTCTCGCGCATTAATAGTCGGATTATAGCCGTGGCCTATTATTATTCATAACGTATTATGACAATTCCATTGTGCTTACGCCATGGCTCGTTTTACGACGAGCGCGGATCGGCCGCGTATTGCCGCGAGTATTATTATGTAAAACATCGCGATGCGGCTTAACGTGCGACGGACGCCGCTGTATCAACATTGCGCGGAGAAGCTTTAAGTGCTTTCCGCTTGCGCGCGCGCGCGCGCGCGTCCTTAAAAGCTCCTCCGTTTCTTCCCCTTCTTCATTTCACTCTTTCTCTCTCTCTCTTTCCCTCATGTTCTCGTCCCTCCCCGGGAGTTGCATCGAGGAGAACATATATACCGCACGTTTCTATAAAAACGTCGTTTTCGGACTTTTTCGACGCGACCCCGTTATATAAATGGGGACGTGGAAAATGGCCATGTTTGCGAGGCCGCTTTCTCGGATACACGAAATAGGATCGTGTATCGGAGGCAATCAATTTGCGGACGTTCGGGACCGCGGCAGTTTCTACGTGCCCTTTAAATAATTCGCGCGCGAGCGAGCGAGCAAGCGCGTCCCGATATGCCACCCCGGTTGTGTTGTAACAACCGTCGAATCCGTTAACGAAATTCTCGGCTCGGGGTCACCGCGAGTGTGATAAATTTGTAAGTTTCGCTCCGAAAGCGGAAGTCGTCCCCGGAGCCGCCGCGCGACCCTCTTCGAATCGATCCCGCGATCAATGTAATGGCGTTACATTTTCGGAATTGCGTGCGGGAGTCATATAGGTCGCGAGGGAATAATAATTTACGGAAGAGCTTGCATTAAGTAATTACACTCAAAATTCGCGATATTTTCCGAACATCGTTATAAAATTGCATTACATGGATTATTTAATTCCGGCGGGGCAAAATAACTCATACTTATCCAAATTACACATTATCTCTAATTGCTCCCGAATTAATTGCAAATTGTTATAAATTCTGTCAATTTTGTCAAAATTTACAAATTTTACAAAAATATACATGGTCGAGTGCGCGTCTTCCTTTGTGAGAAAACGCTATATTTGATTGTTCAAAGATGAATAATTCCGACATATAAGTGATCATATTGAAACCTGCTTTTGTCACATACATTGTCAGTGCGTTCTTGCGGCAAAAGCGCGCGCCGTCGCCGAGAGAAGAGCGTCAATTAAAAGAGATCCCTTCTCTTTGTGCAGATTTACGCGCACGACCAACTGATGCCCGCACGGTAATTTTCGCTCTGAATAATAATCCGTATGTTTGCGCGCCTTTTATGTTTACCGCCGTCTCTTAATGAAGGAAACTAATAAAACATCGCTAATAAACTGCGCGCCGAGTGTCGTTCGCGCGGCGAAACATACGGAAACGGTCGTGGAGAGCGGAGAACGTCGTATCGACTTCTGTCCCTTTGTGTAACGCACGCGTCTATGGGGTATCGCGTGTTTTAGCGTTACTATAAACTCGCGTCGTTAAGGCGCATTTGCACTATGCACACGCCGGCAAATAACAAGAGAGTCTCGAGACGGGGTAACGCGCGATTCTCTACAGTTGCAGTAATTGCCTTCCGTTTGCTACGCCGTTCGTTTACGAAACGTGAAATTGCACACGCTTACATTATTCTTTAATCTATCTGCGATATATATATTGTTTTGCTCGAAACTCGCGCGAGTCCTTTGGTGCGCCGCATCGCATTTACGTTGTGTAGTATTTAATCGAAAATGTTCGGCGAAAGCTTCGCCTCCGGAGTTCGCGGTTTCAAAATGCCGATCGCAACTGAGCACGAATGATTTGATGACTCGCTGGTTCACCACCTTGTTAGGGAACACAGCGGCCGAACACGAACGAGAGACCTCGCTCGCCTCTCTCGATCACCGCACATTACGAGAAATCCATTTATTTCCTAGTATTCTGCGTAGTAATTTCAAGTGAGTAAAGGACTGACCGTTTGTCTTGTAATCCTATTATAATTTTGCGCGCGAGCATACACACACACGCACACACACACTCTCTCTCTCTCTCTTTCTCTCTCGCTTGGGATGTAAAATAATATATTATACAGATGCTCAACACACGGGTCGTATATATAGGGAATATATATTTTAACGCTCTCTTTACGCGAGATTCGATTCGGAGCGAATTTTCAATGTGGGGATCCTTTAGTCTTTACCAGCCGTCCAACTCTCTACCGCGGGAAATGGCGTCTTTTTTTTTTTTAAACAATGCACTTTGCATTGCGCAACATCAATAAATATCGTAGCCGCCGGGCGTGCTACGGAATATTTTCCGGGTAGCCGCAAGGGAAGGGGAGAGAGGAGGAGGAAGAGGAGAATGAGAGTTAAAATCGCCACCGGCCAGAGCGAATGTTATCGATGGTACTGATACGTACCCGTGCAAACTGATAATTGCTCGGTAAATTGTACCCGTCGAAAGCGTAACGTCGTGAATATTTAATCGATATTAAATTTATATTGCATTTCGATAACAATTCCCCCAGCGTCGCGCGTCGGGGGCGCGACGACCGACATAATTATTTTACAGCGATCGCTGATACGGACGGACGACCGCGGGAGAATATCGGCGCGATGCGATACGTTGTTCTTTCTCTCTCTTTCTTTCTCCCTCTCCCCTCGCTCTCTATCCGCGTTCTCTCGACATGCACCGCTGCAGTTTATTGTGTGTATCGCGTTACTTGTTTTGCAAACTGCATCGAAGAGCTGTCTTCGCTCCGTACGCGCGGCCGAGGTACGATATTTATTTCGAGCGCGTTTTTTTTTTGTTTTTTTTTTTTGCTTTTTTTTATAACGAGACATCGATCGCGCAAAATAGAAAGGAGAGAGAGAAAAAAGTTCACGCGCGTGTTCCCCTGACATCGGGAATCGTATCGAGATACGTCGTTTTCTGGCCTCGCAATGACGTTTCCAGCTGATTCGACCTGAGATTCCTCCGAGGTGCGCGCGACTCGAAGTAATTTCTGATGCAGAAAAATCGCGAAAAAAAGTAATGCTCAATTTTCTTGTCACGCATTCGAACATTATTCATCGCGATGTAGTTTTTTCTTTTTTTTTTTTTTTTTATACTGGAAATACATATCCTTGTAGCTCGGTTCAGGCACATCGCGCCCGCGCCGATGTCGACATCGAACAAAATCGATGCGCGTGATGATATTTTAAAAATTCCATTAAGGAACGATGGCTCGTTAAAACGTCAGCGCCGGTGTGTAAATCAGCCTCATCATCAACTCATTCTCCCGTGTGTCTCCGCGTAAATCGCGTAAATTACTCGTATTTCTATGAAAACCTATCGGCGGACGCGAATGAAACGCGGCGCGAGCGCGTGATGATTGTGCTACATATTGCACAGTAATTACGATCCATTAATGATAATTCGCATTCGCGGAAGTATCTCTTTCGCGACTCCCGCGAATCGCGCGTCGGTCGATGATGCATACGGTCCGCTAATATTTTCTCTGAACCCAGGGCTGTAAAGCAAAGCGGACGCGAGCAGCGCACGCACGCACGCATGCACGCACGCACGCCACATATCCGCGCGTTATTTTGCAAAATCGCCACATCGAAAATGTTTCACCGCGCGGAGGAATGCGCGGCAAATGCGCGTCGTACGTTTCCGGAAAATTTTCCGCGCTTGAGAGAGAGAGAGAGAGAGAGAGAGATTGAAAGAGAAAAAGAGGGAGAGAAAGCGCGTGAAACGCGCAATGTTTCGATGATGTCGAAACGCTTGTTACAAACGTTATATCGGAGGGGGAAACGCAATTAAGGACGGAATCAAGTCCGATCGCGTACGCATTAATTATTGACGAAGATCAATGGCCGGAGCGTAACGACGATACGTTAATGAGAATCGATGACAAATTATGACATCGCTCGCTCGACGTTATCCCTTGACGTTGCCAGATACCGTGCGACACTGTATTACCATAATACACCATAATACCGTTAATTGCGATTCTTACCGTCCCGTTCTACCTCTACAATAAGCAACGCGATGCGGCACCGCTTATTGTACACAGTAATTTTTTTAATGCACTCGTTTTCTCGCGCGCGAGCAAGCGCGTAATTCTGCGGAGGTATCATCGTTTCAACTCTTCTTCGCATTTTGCGTATATGTGTGTAATGTATGTATCTATGTATATCTACGCTAAACGTGTATATAATTAATAATATAGCGCTAATTTTCTCGCGCTCTCCTCCGGCGCGCGAATAAAACGTGGAAAAAACTACGTTTTATTGTTACGTTTTCACAGCTGATTATACGAATCGCGTGATAGCGACCGACAATTCGGGGTGACAATGTCCGAGTGCTAAATTACAATTGCCATCAATACACACACTCGACAAACGAGCTTTTCGACGTTAATACACACGCGCGACATCGCGATTCACGATAACGCCATGCATCTTTAACGTATTCCGGTTTTCCGCGATATACACACGCGTGGACAACGGTAATTACAGCCTGGCGCGGGATCACGAAATTCGTATCAGCCCATGCACTCCATTAAATTCCTCTGAACGCATATTAACGACTCTGCCTCGGTATTTCCCTTTTTCCATCCTCTCTCCCCCTCTCCTCGTCCGTGAAAATCGTGTCGCTAACACGACATATTTTTGCGGCCGCGCCTTTGTTTATTATTTACCGTGCGCCGTAATGCAAGCGCGACCGACTAGCAAAGTTGCAATAAAGCCGATGCCCTCGCATGGCGGTACAGCCAAGCGACGGCGGTTAGACGCTTATAGCAGGCTAACTGCTATTTTTTTCATCGCCATTGATGCTCTCTCTCAGCGGGGAAGCGTCCTCTTCCATCTGACTTATCGCTCCTTTATCGGAAAAAGTCAGGTGAAGGCAAAATGTTGCTTGAATGAAAAATGAGGAAGACACCGATGAACGACTCTACCGCAATGTCTTTTCTTTGTCTTATAGAGGCGTTTGACACTTCGCGAGAAAAGTTATATATAAATCGTACAGCAGTGTTTCATTTTACTCACATAGTGTCGCAGTTGTTAAATAACCGAGAGCTCAAACAAAGTTTGCGTGAAATAAATTTTATTTACATTTAATTTAAATTATATCTGAGTCCGGTGTTTAAACGAGCGAGATTTTCGGAAATTTCTGTGATTTCGCGGAAACTGTGTTTGACATCGTTGCTCGTTATATTTTATACACATATAACGGTATCGTTTATTGGTAGTAGAAGAGAAGAAAGAGAGCTGATTAACGATAAAATCTGAAACACACGACGCTGAAGTAGGCCATTGTGCGAAATTATATGTCGCAGATGTCACGAGAGGCTCGATTTCAACTATTCCGCGATGTATGCACGCGCCATAGAATGAAATTAACATTGTTATAAGATCAAACAGGGCTTGTAGCGGCTTGCTGAGTGTGTGTATATAGAGCAAGTACATGTCGAGAAGAGAGAGAGAGAGAGAGAGAGAGAGAGAGAGAGAGAGAGAGAGAGAGAGCGAGAGCATTGCGCTCCCGCGGCGTCTTGCGTTTTCCGCAGTAACCCGATCCCATGCAGTCAGTACTGGCTTAAGGCATTTCGGAACCCTTTGTACATGCACGTAATAATATGTACATACAGTAATATGCACCAACGTATATGTCAACATAAATTAGAAATACTGAAGCGAGTATTGAGAATACAGAACTTCCTCGGTAAGAAATCGGAATTTTTTTTGTCGATTGCAGAATCGTCTTTTTCCCCGCACAATGCAAAAAAAAAGAAGGGTCAGTCTTCTCGAGCGACCGAAAGAAACAATTCATGATCCGTGTATAAAAGTAAGCTATCTGCATGACCTCTTTCTCTCTCTCCCTTTCTTTAATTGAGAGGCGCTCCAAAGTTGAAGTTTATTCTCGAGATGACACTGCGAAATGTGATAAAGCGAAGTAACGTACCTCGAGAAATATGTACCTACTATTCAAACATTTCGTATTGCTCTTTCCTTAAAACATCGACCGTTCTCGCAGAGTCGATGAAACAGTGGTCGATTATTCGCCCGGTAATAGCCGTATTATCGTCGATAGTTATCGGTGCGGCGTGTTGCGCACGCAGACCCGATAACGATAACAATCGGCCGTATTGTAGTCGCGGACGATTAAAAAGCGCATTACAAGCAGCGTTATTGCCCGAGGAGTGTTATGACGATTTCATTACCGCGAAATCCTCGTCGAGCGTCGAGTTATGTTCCGCTCGCCGATGTTCGCGTTTGCGCGAGCCTTTTATTCGACGAGAGTAAAACATCGCGTGTACAGTGCGGTACGTTCATAGCATATCACCGCAAAACTCTCTCTCTCTCTCTCTCTCTCTCTCTCTCTCTCTCTTACTCTCCGCCGTCTATACCGCCGGCTGTAACTACACCTCTCAATAAGTGAATATGTTCAAATTGCGTTTGGAGAACGCGCGTGCACGTAATGGAAATTGAAAATCGAGAATAATCCAATGTCAAGATATCGGCGTTCTTGAAACTTTTAGAATCTCGTTAAAAACAAAAAAAAAAGTTCACTTTTCTCTCAATTATCGGAATATTAAGAATTGATTTTTGAATGATTTGATTTTCCTCTACGTTTCGCGAGATATTTCAAAAATGCGCAAGAAAAAAGAGAAAGAAAGAGAGTGGGAGAAAGAGGGGTTTGCCAGAATTCTCGTCAGCGAAACATCAGCGCCAGATTCGTCAAGGAGTTCCGGGAATTTCGACGTACCTTGTAGAGTTCCGCATGTACATGACAGAATAGGCACGCTCCAGAGGGCGGCGAAGGGACGAGTAATAAGCGCGCCGTGGGCTACGCGCTCGAGGAAGCGACGAGGATGGGTGGGAGAAGGGATGATAACTGCAGCAGCGCCCATTAACGCGCTCCATTGTACGAACGTTATGCACGCACGTACGTGTCCGCGCTCTCGCTAAACAGCCCGAGCTTGCGAGCGCGCACTGTATTTCCAACGATAATTAATTTCCGCCGTTCTTGGCGGACGAGCGAGCCAGGGAGTCGAGGGTCCGATTCGCTCACCGGTCGTCGAGGCTTTAATTCGCCCGCAATTTTCGCCCCCATTATATCGCGACGACGATATATGCCGACGGATTCTCGCGACACTACACACGTCCGGCTCGTCGCACGGTCGCTTCCGGTTTGTTCTTTCCGTTTCACGTCTTTCCGCGGAAATGTGTAAGCCGGAAAAGTTTTTTTTTTTTTTTTGTTTTTTTTTTATATGCGTCACTCGCAGAATGACGTTTTTGCGTCGACGTAATTCAGACATATCGTCGGCATCTGCCGCGCGAGATGCCGCCGACCGGCCGGCGCGCGAATATTTTTACGTTAGTTTAGCGCGCGCTAATTTGCCACGAGGAAGTCCGCGAGATTTCCGCGTCGCGTTCATCTTCGCATCCGCACGATGCGAATTCCACACCGGGACACACACGGAGAGTCGTGACGTGATGCAAGAATAATATATATACGCGAAATACAGAAATAAGGAATAAAATATAACATGATGTATCAGCGAGATGTGACGCGCGCATAGTGGTCGCCTCTTGTTTTTAATATTTTTAACAAACATCCTTGCGGGATGTGTTAAACAAAGCTACATTTGATTTGAATATAATCATGTTTTGTTTTATGATTCTTGTTTTCGAAATCACTTAATTATTTAAGAACGTCTACACAGTTTTACTTCATTTTCTTCTCAACACACGCCTCTAGCCACGATAAAAGCGCGTTCGACGACAAATTGCAGTTCAGGTCATAGTTTATTCATCCCGATTAGCGACCGCCTGTCTATCTTTCTAGATCACGACCCTAGGCACACACGGTATAAGTATGGAATGAAAATCTAATGAACCGCATGTGTGTGTGTATGCATGTGTGTGTGTGGCTAACCGACCGTCAGTGTGCCCAGCCGTCCCGAGAGACTTTTGCTCTCGAGAATGACCGTCCATCGACGGTAAAACTTTCCACCGGCGGCGGCGGCGGCACGGAACTGAAAGTGATCTTCGATTTGCACGAGCGCGGACACAAGCAGCAGCTGCAGAACGCTCTTGTTCGCGTATATAAGAGATTTTCAGGAACGAGAGGAACAAAATTCTCGCCGCGCGCGCGACAAGAGAAGCGATTTTCCGCTACGCACGGGACGCGCACATTTTCCCTTATTATCAAAGTTGATATTAAACGTCAACGTTGCTCGAGTACAGGTGTGCATTCAGAGGTGAGGGAGACTCTCGTTTTCGTTTCGGCGCGAAACGCGAGTCGAGAAACATAGAGAGAGAATTTCATTCTGAAAATCAGCTTTTCTTTTTCAAAGTTGTAAAGATCTCTAGTATAATGGTGTGCTTTTCGAGTCTCCCGTCAACTATTTACTCCACGATTTAGTACCATTTATTACAACAACTGCTCGAGAGTGTTATGTACTCTCAACTACCAAAACTGGTTCTCTCTCGACCAGATCCTTAAATTTTCGAGAGGCGCCTACTCGACCGATATAATCTGCTTAAACAAATCTCGAGTATCCAATTATATTTTTCGAAAACACGTTCCGAAAGAAATTTCTGTATGTATTAAGAAAATACGCACGGAGTGAGAAAGAGAGAGAGAAAAAAGAGAGAAAGAAAGAGAGAGGGAAAAGTAGTTTCATTCTTTCTCGTCGCGGGAGGAATCGCGGGAGCAATAAAGACACCGGAGGTGATTTTCGAAGTCGAGATCCACCAACCCTCAGGCTCCCTTTCCCGTTGTTTATACGCGGATATAATCCGAGCCTGAGAGAACATCGTCGTGTGCCGTGGGGGTATAAACGCCGTCGTGATACGTCGCGGATAACGACGTTATGGCTGGCAAATATTTTACGTGGACCGCACACACATAATTTCGGAGCCGATGCGATGTAATCTCAGCCTCGGCGGGCAGACTCTGCGGCTGGTAGGGCGCCCCGGGTTTCCCGACCATTCGTTCGGGTCGGCGTAATAAAGCCGGCGGCTCTACTCTTTCTCGGTATGCAAAATAATGCGATACGATATATAGACAGTGTGCCAGAGACCGCGCGGAGAGTGGGTGGCGCGGGGTAAGCGCCGCGTGCTCTGATGGCGAAAATGGGGAGCTTTCGTGTACACCCCCTGCGAGGCGCGCGGTAAAGAGTGAGAAAGAGAGAGAGAGAGAGAGAAAGAGAGAGAAAACGAGCCGGAGTTCAGGGCACCGAGGCGAATTTATCGCGTTATTATTGTTATTCTTGTTATCGATTATCCTCGTACAATAAGCGCCGCTCCGTGGCTATGTACACCCGCTGCCGCCGGCGCAACTGTGTCTATATACCACAGTAATGTAGTGTTCGCGATATCGTATAGCGCCGAGAAAAGGGAGGGCGACGCGCGCTGCGACCCTCGTGTCGTATGAAAATAAAGGAAATCTCTCTCGCGGAGCACGCAAAAGGCACGCGTATGTATGACGTTAGAGGGACGCGACCCCGGTAACGGGGTGGTCGTGAGAGAAAGTGAAAACGCGTGACAAATAAGGGAGTTAATTGTCCGAGAGAGTCATTAATACAGGCACGTTGTTAACACACGTAAGTAGCTCGCGAGGCACTTGTTCCCGCTACAGAGAAGAGGCAAAAAATTGGCGTTCTCTTGCCGCTGATGGCATAATTCAATATTATCGCAGGATGAGAAGCTCTAATGCGCGTAACAATGAGAAAGAAAAACGCTGCTTATCCAATAACGATTAATGAAGCACTTGATACGGGGGAAATTGCGCGCATATGTCCGTCCTCGTCCGCTTGGTTCGTTACACTTGAAAGGGTCTTCTTTAACGTGAGATTCTTGAAAGTACGGTAAATGGAAATAACTGTAACGCGGAGCGTAAAACAAAGATAGTCAAGGGAAGACAAGATTAAAGAACGAGAAACACTCGCGCAGCGAAAGAATAAAGCAGAGAGACGGCGCGGGATAGAAGGAAAAGCGAGCTAATTGCGCGGACGGGCGCGGAGTCTTATTATCGGTGTTAATTCTGAAATGTGTTCTTCGCGTCATTTTAATTTCGTTCTTATGATATATAAAAAAAAGAAACGAACGAACGTGGAAAAAGAGTGGACTGTCGGCTTTCCTTTCTCTGTTTCTCTCATCTTCTTTCTCCCTTCTTCTTCCTTATAATATTCTTTCCATTTCGTTATGTAACACGCTGCTTCGTAATCTCTTGCATCAGCGCGGGAAAATGCTCTCTTTTATTTTCCCGCCAGCGGAATTTTTCCGACGTTACTCCGGCGGATTACACCGGGTTGTGTGTTCCATTCCTTTTATGTATCCTTTTTCGTTATTATTGTGAATCGCGCGCCCGGCGTTTCCGGACGAAAGGACCGAACGGACCGGAGTAGCGCGCATACGGAATGTCCCGAGGAACGTTGCGACATATCATTTGTCGTAACTTTTTGCATTTCATTGATTATTTATTTTCAACCTGTCCACGGGACGAGGGGTTGCGACACGGTAAAAATAAAATCCGTTTTTTCGATTCTCACAGCGAGTGAATTTTTCGCCATTTATTTGCGACAAACGATATTTTTATACTGAAAGTTTCGTCAAAGAAAAGTCTTGTTCGTATATATGCCGGAATATTCCATGTGACGGGGCGAGCTACTCGTCTTTACGAGTCGCGATAAGCTTTTTGCGTGGCGACCGGTTATTTGTCGCCACACGAGTCTGCGCGGTGTGGCGTGACCGTCGCTCGCCCAAATTTGAGATTGAAGGGCTCAAAAGAAAAATGGATAGCGATAAGACCGCACCGGAGAGAAAGGGAGAGAAAGAGAGAGACAGAGAAAAAGAGAAAACGCACGCTTGAATTTTTTCCTTTTTCTCCCGCCGCGATAGGGCTCTTTCATTACATATTCCGTGCCAATCGCGCGTCTCGAGATAATGCGGTACATATACGCATTGAAAGGACGCCGCGAGGGGAGTAGAGCGATATTAATTCAGGGTTCGATGCGCGAGTTTAATCGTTCGCGCGGGTAAACGATAGCGTAATATCGGCGATCGCGGATAACGTCCGGGCACTCGATGAAAATTAATCGGCAGAGACGTGGAGAAAGAAACGCGGCAATGTAACTTTTTTTTTTTCATCGCGCTTCGTAAATCCACACACACACGGTGGTCCCTTTCGCGCCCGCATTTACTTTTATCACGCGATTCCGTTATCAAGACCACACGTGTGTCTCGCTGTCGCTTCCAATGAAATATAATTAAAACTCGTTCAGCTCGTCGCGGAGCCATTTATATTTTTTCTTAAACGAAAAAGAAAACAGTCTATATTATTAACACGACTGTTATTGATATTATAAACGCCGTCATACATCATATATAATTATTATTATTGCCGTTGCTGTCACATCGCGAGTACCGCGAATTCCGCCGCAGCGTGATGGACGTCGGTGATAAATCGCGCTTCCGTTTCTTCGGAAACGGAGCGAAAGGAGGTGAAGGGATTGAAGTATCTCCGCGAAATCCACGGTTCTTCGCCACGAAACTCTCCTCTCTCTCTCTCTCTCTCTCTTTTTCTCCCTCTCGTCGGACGCTCTACGCTCAATTTCCACGCACTCCATTCTTCCGTCTGACGGGTAACCCCCAATTTTCCCGACCACCCCACGGACCGCCCTTCACTTAACGCCACTTAAGAGAACGTTACGTCAGCGATCGTTACTCCGCTGCGCTGCGCGCTCTTACACGTCGTTGTTCCGATAACGGAGAGATCTCTCTGTCTCTCTCTCTTGCGTACATATACACACACACATTCACATACAAACATACACACACGTTCTCTCTCTCTCATTCTCTCTCCGCTCGTCATTATTTTGCCACAATACCGGTGCCAGGAGCGAAGCGGGCGAGGAGAGAGAGAGAGAGAGAGAATAACCTTTGTTACGCGCGAAATGGAAAACGGTCGGACGATTTTTCAACGTCGATGCCTAGTCCGGCTCGGTTAAGGTCTCTCTGCGGCGTGGCCAGGTGAGCCAGTAGGCAACCTTATCGACGGACCAGTCCGATACGGATTTCCGGTACGACACCCGGTACACACGAATAACCATTACCACCACCACCACCACCACCACCACTGCTGCTACCAGGCTATCGGCATCGAACGTGTTTATGTGTGCGGATGCGTGTGAACGTGTATATAATGTCGCATATGCACGTGTGTATCCGCGTGTGACTGTGCTTGTTCGTACATACACGTACAACAGCGCGCGCGTATGTGTGTGAACCGCACCAGAACCCTTCACCATGACACAGGAGCCAATATTTGTACGGGTGGTTGGCATCAGTTTCCATCAGGATCCTCTCGAAAGCGACCTTCTCGTATTTATCGTGCAAACGGCCGCCAATCTCTCGGAACCCGGTCATCAATCTATAAACGTTTAAGTTGAGAAAATTAGAGGAGCCCGAAGTTGACGGCTAAACAGGCGATCGGCCGCGTATTGACCATTACAGTGCAGGAAAGTCGTCCCGGCGACCGTATACCTATATAAAGGGATGTTTCTATTCGTCCGGTGGGAGAGGGATGAGAACGTTCACCGGAGAGAGCGTCCCGGAAAATCTACGTAATGATAGTAAGATGATATTCTCCGAATTTCGAAGACGCGACTTTTCTCCGTGAAATTGAAACCGACGTTCAATTAAAAGAAGTTCATATCGGAGAGAGTTCTCTTTGGCGTGTTGATAATAGATTATTAGTTCTCATTTGATTTTGATCAATATTTCGGGATATTTAATATTAAGAGAAGTCCGGGAATTTGATACTCGCGATAGAACACGAACGCGCGCTGATAAAAATTCCTATTAAGCGAGGAGGAATCGTTCTCTAAACTCGAGGAGCTTTCGCTTTATCATCGTTATATCGATTCTCCCGGTCTGAGTCGTCGTTCCGTTTTCTATCTGTGCTTTCGTAGAAGAAAGCAAGTGTTGCTGTCTGACGATGAACGATCTCCCCGCCGATCCCTTGTCCTCGCGCGCAAGTTCCCCGCGCTATCATTCGCTCGTTACTCAGGATCTTTCATTTTATGAGATCACCCCCGAAGTCGAACGTTAATCCATTTTGCGCGACTTCTCCTCCTTCCTCGAGCGTCGTCGTAAAAATCGTCTATTGTGTTCCCATGTTACACAGAAACGAAGAGCGAGAGAGAGAGAGAGAGAGAGACAGGATCGTTCGCCGAATCACGTAAAAGGGCTCGGTTCTCCAGCGTCCCTTTGTACGAGCGTCGATTCTTCCGAAACGACGATGGAATCCGTCGTCAAGACACGGAGAGATCGAATTTATATTGCAATTTTTCGAAAGAGTTTACGCGAACGGAGTTATTAGGTACCCTCTCGCCGTACAGCTCATTCGTAGAGTCTTACGCGAGTTTGACCCCTTGTAAGTCGGGATTTGGTTGTAACACGCCATCTTAACAGAGCAATTAGGATTAAGGATTAATGGGACGACGGGAATTCGAAAGTCGGATATTGCTTGACGACGACGGTGACCGCCGACGGGTTCTGTTTCGAGAACAGAATCGCGTGTTTGAAAAATGATGCGACGTCAGAACGCGACTAGGAGAACGTTGCATGTGTCCGGATTGAAAACGGTTTTTTTCTCTACGTTTCTTTTCTATAATTTGATAGCGACATTTTTTTATCGGGAGAAAATCTTGCGTAGAAAAGCCGGCCGATTGAGGCGTGCACGTTACGAGAGTGCCAAGTACACGCGACGTTTGTTCGTGTATAAGTGCGCGCGAAACGCAGAAAAAAAATTAGCATAAAAGCATAATCCGCGAACGTGCGTGCAATTTTCGCTTTTTCGCTCTTTGCGCGCGCACCTGCTTGTGCCGTTGCGAGAGAGGATAGCGCGCCGGACGGCGCAGGTCTACCCTGCCGCAGGAGGACCGTTGACCTCCGCGCGTTTTATAGCGTCTATGGCTTAGACTTCGGCGCAGGTGACGGCTACGTAATTGTACATCAGAGAGGCGCGCGAATAAAATGCGCGCGAATGTGGAATAATCGCGCGCAGCCGGACGTTTCGGTAATCCTCGCGCGTGTGTGAACGTCGTTCTTTTTTTTTCTTTCTCTTCCCTTCAATTGCAAACTTTTTTTTCCGAAAATGCTTCTCAGTCAGGATTGCGAATAAATTATATTGATGAAAATCGAGCTCGCGCGCGCTTCGTACGATATTATAAATTGATCAAAAAAAAACAACAAAGAATAAATGTGACACGTAGTGTCTCTCTCTCTTCTGTCTGTATTAAAATTATCTTTCGCATTATTATTCGCTCCGCTACTTCTCTCTCTCTTTCGTCGGATATTAGATATATTGTATATGTATAGCATCGCCTGGTACAACACGCGTGACATGACGTTGACGCGCGGTACTCCCACATGTGAACTTCCGGAAAAAACAAAAGGCGCGATCGGAATCTCTCCGTCGTGTAATCTGAATTACAAATACGTAGTTACACACTACGTGTTCACTTGATTCCCGAGGTTCTTTTTTTTTTTTTTTTACGTTACCTGCAAAAACCTAATATAATCGCCGTGCGTTCGATAAAATAACGTGACAAAGCGTCGACTTCCACGTGACATGAATGGTATATCCCTACTTTAATCTTGTATGGTTTTTTTTTTCTCCCCCGTCTCTCCTGTCCGTTCCTCTCCGGCTCTCTCTCTCTTTCTCTCGCGCGCGTTGCCGAGATTTCGCGCGCGAAATACTCTTCGTCAGGTAACGCTGATGTTGTTACCCACAGCGGCTGCGATCGAGTGAGTGAAAAGGCGACGAGAGATAAAGGTCGACGTGTCGCAACGCCGTCGTCAACCTCGCTCGCTGCCGTCGTCGCCGCCGCCTTTTTCGACGGCGAAAAAAAAAGTGAGTTACGTCGCGCCCATTTAGGACGACCCGGATAATTTCGCGCATCCGGGACGCCCGGGATTTATACGTCTCCCTCATTCACCGCACACCGGGAGAGACGGACGCTCGTTAGGCGTATCACTCCGTCAAACGGCACGGTAAAAAGCGACGGCGAGTGCCCGATCGATTATCGATAGCCCGCTTGGTTGGCGGCTCGGCCGCTCATGTCGGCAGGCAGTTGTTTTGCAATCCCGGTCTCTTCGCAATTAGGCTTAACGCAACTGAACCGGACGCGTTACATTGCGTTGTTGTTTTCACGTGCTTCCCTTTTCTCTCTCGTCATCGGGAGTTTTTTTTTTGTTCTCGTTTCAAATACGTTTTTTTCAAAGGACGCTTCGAAAAAGGCGCTAAGTGCGCGCACGCGAGAGCCTTCAAATTATGTTTTATTATTTATTCAAGGCGAAAAAATCACCGGGACATTTATCGACGATCATATTCTCTTTGCGGAGACGTTCTTCTTCTTCTTCTCTCTCTCTCTCTTCTTTTTTTTTCATATCGACGCGGAATAAATGCGTCGCAAGCAAAGTAGGTTTCATCTTCTCGAAAGTGTACATACATATAAAAAGTATACGAGCGAAGAGGAGCGGAAGGCATATATTGCAAGCGACGCGGAGGAGTAAATCTGGTCATCTTTCGAGTAAGACTCGTCTCGTATAATCCGGCTATTGTGCCTTTCAAATATCGGACGCAAAAAAGATACGTCCATTCAATCGACCGCTCTTGGCGGCGAATATCGATATATATGGGGACTTCGAGTGTCCCGTAATCCCGCGTGCCGTTCCGAAAATCGAAAAGTATCTCAGCAATCTTTTAGCTATTCGTCATTTTGAGATATGTGATACGAAAATTAGAACAAACATTTTGATTGTCGCGTCAATTCAGGAACCAGTTGAAACTGAACAAAAATCGAGAATGACTTCGAGGAAAAATCGACCTCGAGTCGGAGTCGAGAATATAAACAGAAAGTCGATAAACAGACGATAATTTATGGATTTTCAGATACATTGACAATCGCGCGTGTTAGAGCGCCACGATCATTTATTATACACATTCTTGCCGATACATTTTACGGTGTATCGATGTCGCGCGCGCGCGCGCGTGTGTGTGTGTGTAAACTATTGGAGTAGGGAAATATACAGATGAAAGGTTTCGGCGAAAGTTATTACGTCCGGCGCAGCGCAACAATCGCGGCGAGCTCTTGTAATAACGTGCGCGCGAAAACAAGCAAACCCGAATTTTTAATAATCCGCAACGCGCGCGATGTTCGCGAGCTCCGCGGATCTCCGCGATTTCGCAGATAAAAAGGTCCGTATGTAAACACAGCGCTGTCGACTCTCCATCGCGGCAGCGTACACACACATACATATTATACATACGTATGTACAACCACCACGCGGAAATTTCCGCGTAATATCGCGATCGGGAGTGATTAATGGCGGAGGCGCGCCGTTTAACCACCGCTTTTACATCCTGACACGGGGTGGCGGCCTCCGAAAGGGCGGCGAGTGAATCGCGAAGGGTGGTGGGTGGGACAGATGGTTCGGGGGAAAGACGGGTAAGAATAACACGAGGTCTATAAAGGAAACGTAGAATGGTTGTACAGATAAAGTGCGCAGGAAATCAGCCACTACCTCCTCTCTCTCTCTCTCTCCCGACCGCGCGACAGCGCATAATATCCGTGCTTTATTCGCAAATCCTCGCGCGCGCGCCGCGGCCGAGGGTGTGTGTAGCGCGCGCGGGTAGATAGCGTATATCACGCGAAAAATATAGTTACATTAACTGCAATTTATAATGGATTTCGCCGCCGCGAATTACTCATTGTTCCGCGAGAAGCATACGACCCCGACTCGCTCTTGGCCCGCTCGCGCTCTGATTTATACTTCTGGTTTACCGGACTATTAACGCCGCGCAACACTGTTAATAATTACCGCGGCGGAATCGCGACTCTTCCCTACCGTCGACGACGATTCGATCGCCGAGTTCCCGTGAACGGGAGAAATGCGCGCTTTCAGAGTTCCCTCCGTCACCTCGATCATTCTCGCTCCATCGCCTCTCGATTCATTCTCGCTTTACACGGGAGGTAAAGCGAGACGAGGGTTTCAAGTATTGTCACGGACCGTTTTAAGATAAAAATATCGGAAATATCTAAATTACGGGCAATTACAGAAGTTCGGAGATTTTTTTTTTTCGGAAATAATGAAAATTTCGCGTCGAACGATTAAATCGGGATGGAAATCTCGTCGAGATTTAATGCGGAAATTCAATCAATCGAACGGCGCTTAGTTATTAAACTATCTAATGTTGGATTATTTAAAAAAGGAAATTCTACTTAGGAAGATATGATCAAGAATGTAAGCTAGTAATTTAATAATACGGGTTATTTGAGAGAAAAAACGTCGAAGAGAGACAATAAAGAGAGAAAGAGAGAGAGAGAGTGAGAGAGAATTTTAAAACGTATTTCGGCGGAGTTTAATTTTAATAACTAGCACATATCGTTCTCTTCGCACATGCAGCCATCGCGCCACGTAAAGGGACGCGAAAGGAACAAATCCGCTTTTCACGGTAATAATGGCACGTATCCTTTCGCTATCAAGCCGCGATATTGCAATTTCTTGCTTGGATCGTCGGCTAAAGCGCTCGTAACACGTTTTCCCTATGCCGCACGCTGGTTTTTTCTCGTACATGTCATCGTCTCTCGCGAGAAGCGAGCGGTGTACACATTTCGATAAAATTCATTTTTGAAAGTGTTTTTTTTTTTTTGTTTTTTTTTTAATTTCTTGCGCTAAATTTTATTGAAGGACCTGGATGAGAGAGTGCGTATATAACGAAAAAGATTACATGTGTGTATACGAAGTTGTTACGTTGTCTCTAATTACGTTTAAAATAAAATTTGTTCAACTATACGAATTCTACGTATTTACCTGGAACATTGTAATTTTTACATCGGGACGCAGTTATTTGTGAAACTTGTTGAAATGTTCCAAGTAAATATAACGTAATAGTCCTCCCGGAATTCATAGCGTTAATACCGGTGCATCAGCTCTCGAGCGTGGAGAGTGAGTGAGTGAGAGAGAGAGAGAGAGAGGGGGGAGGCGCAGAGACAAAACGGTAAACTATCATCTATTAAATTGCAGAACTTGGAGTCGTTAGAGCCGAGCTTACGCGAGTTATGCTTTCGGAGGTAAGATCGCGATTTGTCGTAAAAGACCGAGGTTCTCGCTCGCTCGCTTGCTCGCGCCCCCAACGCGGGTGGTTCTCCCCTCTTCCCGTCCTTCCTCACCGCTCCCTTCCACGTTAATTAATTTATTAATTAATTCTGCGAACTATAGAGCGCAAGACAGTTGAATAATTCTAAAATGCACTTACAGCGCGCGTTGTGCGCGCAACCTTTAGTTACGGACTAATTTATTATGACGATGGTTTCCGGCTGGCAAAAGAGAGGGAAGTGCGCGGCATTAAAGTGCTTGCAAATAGAGATTCGGTCTTTCCGAAAATCGTGACGAACAAATCACCAGAAGTAATAAGCGTGTTCCGTTTGTCTTATACGCTTCACGATTCCGAACTACGTTGTTTCACGGCGGAACTAAACGCCGCGAGTGCAAGCTTGTTTTTTTATTTTTTTGTTCTTTTGTTTTTTTTTTTTTTTTGTTCTTGTTTCTTTACTCTTTCCGTAAACAAAAATGGAACAGCTACAACGGGAGAGTCAGCTGCGGCTTAATTAAAAGCGGCGAGCGCTTGGATTATTTTTCTTATTAGCCCCTCAAGGGCGCAGCGTACCACGAATGTGCAATCTACGTTCTCCGTGTTGCATCTCCCAGCCCGTGATTGCAATTGGCTGCGTATCGCGGCCACTTTGAGTAATGTAGATAAGACACACGTATATTTGTATAAATACGGTGAGAATCTGAATATTCATTCAATTGTTCCGAGTTTCTAAACTGCCAAAATATTTATAAAAGAAAAGTGTATAACTCACGCAACTGTTTAGAAATTTAAAGACATATTCTGAAAAATGGAACACGATTCAAGATCAGACACGATTAAGTAAATAAGCACGATTTAAGAGCGCAAGATTAATTAGCGCGTGCTTCGCGCGAATTGCGAAAATAGCGAACGATATCTCATAACGATAGTCCTGTATAACGGCAAGGCGCAATAATCAGTAACGAATGTAGGTCGCGTGAGAGAAAAAAATTTCGGATACAATAGCCCGACTAATTTTGGCGTGTTATCGGCCAGTTTTATTCGAAAAATCGTGCGTTTGTGTGAGCGCGACGCGCGTGCGTTTGAAAAAAGCGAGATTTGCGAATATTCACGTTGTAAATGTGATAATTTAATTAAATTTATATGAATAGGGGATATTATTATTATTATCATTATTATGTTGTGCGTAAAATAGTACAAAGAGTGTAATATTTTTAGTTTTGTAATATTTTTATTTTTTAATTATATCTTTCGCGTATCTCTGTGTCTGTAACAGAGCTGATTTTCATTATGAAATCACACGCGCATATTTGAAACTTTTTCGAAATATAATATTCTATACGTATTATATAAAAATATAAATTTAATTCCTAAAATATTCAGGAATTGAGAATCTTCATTTTTTTTCTTGTACATACGCTTGTATAATCTCTTGAATAAAAGAAGATTTGATCGTGGGAGAGTTACCAGTCCGTGACGTTAAAAAAAAAAAAAAAAAAACCTAAGCGCTCATCCTTCGCGCGACTATTCAGGGATATGCGCAATCGTCTATTCTCAATGTCTTAATTGCATAACACATATGCCGGTTGCCGGTGCAAACGCGAGTTACGCTACTCGCGATTTTATCCTCACGGCCGCGCGGAGCACAGACGCGTGAAGTCTCGCTCTTTTGTGCGACTTGATAACCTTCGTTTGAACACGGGAAACGCGCGACGCACGGTCGGATGGCGCGGCTAATCATAGCTCTCGTCGTCGGATGACGTTAATTCGATAATTATGCTTAGTAGTTACCTGTTGCGTTGTATAGCGGTGCACTTTTTTTTGAGCGCCGACCGCGCCGCGGATAAATGTGCGTCAAATCGAAAGCACGGGACCGAATCGAAATGCGTGCGAAATTACATGATAGTCTTGCCAATGTCGATTGCGCGGAATTTCTCATCCCATGCATTTGTTTCTTTGTTGCAAAAAATTGCGAACGAACGAAGAAAAGTCGGACAGAATGTGTGTGTGTGTGTGTGTGGGTACGTGTATTAAAAGAGCGCAAAGAAAAGTATTAACTTTGACGTGAAATGATCAAAAAAAGGTGTGTTATAAATTTAAATTGTCCACGAAATGAAACATGTCGAGCAACGCGCGAGACACACGTGACAATACAAATGGAACAAGTTTGTTAACTTGTCAGTCAAAAGACAGTTTTGATCGAGCGAGCTCGCGTGGTTTTACAAGAAAAGGATGTTAATCCGCGAATCGAAATTGATCAAGTACAATGGTTTTTCACAACCCATTTCCACCCGATATCGGACTCTTGTTTGCGTTTTTTTTTCCTCACTCTTTTAAAAAACATTAGATGTCGAAGAAGTCTCGCTTTATCAGAGTATTTTGTTCGCAAGTATATTTCGCAATTTTGACAGGAGAAATGTTCATGAAATGATGTTCGTTTTTTCTTTTATAATATAAAGGTAAAAGTTTGTGCGAACAAAGTTTTCCGAGAAAAAAAGTGAAAGAAATACTCGCCTTTAGTCCGAATAACCGGCGGAGACGAGCGGAATTACATTTTATGTCGCCTGATAAAATCAGATTTGTGTGCTATTGTAGCTTCCTGAATAAAATTTGTCAGCTGTCGTGTCCAGTGATTAAAATATGACACGGCACGACCGTACGTTTTCATTTAATCCAGTCTCTTGTTCCTAGGGAACGTACTACTCTCCGCTTGTCGCAACACACTTTCCGCTTTTATCTCGGGGAAAAATGTCGATATACACGTGTATATAGCGAGAGTTATCGCGGGATGGCCTCTTATGACACACCGGAAAGAAGAAACAATTTTATACCCCGAGCTAAAAATGACATTTTTCTCGGTCCAGAGAAATCCGCCCGTTCTTACCGGACCGTTTGCGGGATTCGGCGTACATAACAATTGCACGCGCGAATTTTGCGAATTCGGCAACTTACGCGAATCGATAAACAGTTCGTATATGCAGTTGTAAACCCGTCAGTTTCATCCCGCGGAATCGCCTCTCGTTTGATCCAGATTTAATCTGACTGAGTTTTTTAGGAACGCGCGCACAATCCGATTCGCGCGCGTGTCCCTTCGGCAAATACACAGAAATCTTTTGGAGTCATCCCCGAAACAGGAATATGTATGTGTGTACATATCCGCTCTCTCACATTTCCCCTCACTCGCAACCAAGTAACTGGGAGATTGGATTCGCGAAACAAAGGGCCTTATAATATATGTATTACGCGAGTTCTCAACTTGTGACAGTTTCCTGAATAATTTTCGAAGTATCTATCCCACCGCCCGGCTCAGACGTACGCCATATAATCTCACATCTTCTCACACACACACACACACACACACACACACGTATATATGCGCATATATGTCTACAACACATACAGATGCACGTGTATTCACGCGCGTGTATTCTGAAATATTTAATCGCAGACTCGATTGGCCGCACGCGAATCACTCCGCTCGCTCTCGCGCGATTTCACAATCCTGCTTGCGCGCGCGTGCGAGAGCAAGAGAGCAAAAGCGAGAGCTAAAACTCAAAGCTTTATGCTCTCTCATCCGACTTGAAGCTTTCATCCGCGACGCGCGTTATATTTCTCTCGCATCTCGAACGCCCGGAAACTCGACGCCCGGTATTCCTTTCCTGGTTCGACTATAATATTTAATTTAATTCCGCAGCGCATCCCGGCTCCGCTCTCGGACGTGCGTCGTAAAAATCTTTTATGTCTCTGTATAAAGAAATGGAAAAAAAAATGGACATAGGAAGATGGACGACCGTGACGCGACCGTATGATTTTCGTTTAATTGGCTGCGCGGGTCGTTACAATTTTTCAGAGCGATTCACAGAGAGAGAGAGGAAGAGAGAAAGAGAGAGAGACACTCTTGCGGCGGATACACGGTACGGATACACGGTATATACTCATATACAGACGAGGCGAACAGAGCGCGCATTTCTCATCGAAAATCACTCTTCTCTCTAGAAAGGTGGAAGAGAGTAGTTTTATATAAATTGGACGGTGTATTGCATACATAAAATACAATTTTTATTGAAGTTGATCGGGAAAACTACGTGTTTTGAAGTGTACACAATTGTTCGCGAGGAAGATCAAATAGAGAATAGATTTTCGTTATAAAATAATTCTCGATGCTAATGTGTGTGCTTCAGTAGTTATCGAACTGATAAACGTACAATACAATTTTTGAAACTACATTATTTCAATATCACATTTTGTTCTTTTTTTAATAAAATTATTTAAATTAAAAGCTACTTCCCGCGCGCTACTTTCCATCGAGATAGGTACTGTCACACTCGCTGTCTATGATAAAAGACACTTTTAGCTGCGTTTTTAAAAATGTTTTTTATAAATAATATCGTTCTTTTATTCTTGCGCTCTCTCACACAAGGATTTTACACATGTGTTTGCGTCAAAAATACAAAGATCTAAATATCTCTTTACGGCGGGAATCGAAACACGCTCATCCGAGGCATTTTTGGCCCCGGATCAGATCGCGAAGTTATACGATGTAATATCGTTACACGGAACACACACACTCCGCGCCTGTACAACGTGGGGAGGGATATATGGTCATATATCTTCGATACTTACTCGCGGCGGGGCGGCATTCGTATAGATAGGATCTCGTCGCGCGTACGATTTTATCCGGCAATCGGGCGCATATCGAGCGTAAACCTTTACACTTTTATCCGGCCTTAACCTCTATATCCGCGGTGTAAAACCAGTCCATCGGCCGATCGACTTCTCCGCGGACATTCCTATCGAGTGATTATGTTCGATTAGCCGCGATATCGGGCGAAGCCCGACTCGGAACTTCCACGATAAAAAGAGTATTCGATGTCGGCGTGTGTGTGATAACAGAAAAGCGAGCATACCTACGTGTCGTTCGATCGCGCGGTTAGAATTACCCTGAGATATTTATGCAAATAAAAAAAAAACTTCGAGACGGTTTTGTTCGAGATCGGTTTTAAATTTGACATAAATTTTTTAACACAGTTCGTTATGTCTGAATAATTTCTTCCAACTATTTCGGTGTGTTCGTCATAACTTTGTGCGACAAAACAACATTTTCGTTTCAACAATATTTTATGTAGCAGAATAATAAATAATACATATTAATTAATGTATAATCTCTGTCGCGCGCAATTTTAGAAAAACGTTTTCGCGACACGAGCATGAAAGAAGCGTTTTCCGGCACTCGACAAAATGTAATCTGCAAACGTGCCGTAATAGTCGGCTGGAGGCATCTAATCGCGAAATCACACGCGTATCCCGCCAATAGCGCCGTGCTCAAAAAATCGCTGCTCGCTGGCGCTTTTATCTGCCACACCCTTCTGATTTATACTCCTGATTTACTGGACTATTAAAACGCCGCGCAATTTTTTTTTTTTTTTTTTTTTTTTTTTTTTTTTTTTTTTTTTTTGCCAAAATTCTCGTATTTTTGTCGGCCAATCGCGCGCTTCATACGCGTTGCAGGGGTGGAATATATTTCGAATTAAGTTCTTAAAAATGTTTCGAATTAAAACTATCCGTCGGGCGAAAAAGCCCTCAAAGCGATGTGAAACTGTTAGCGGAAACATCAGAGATATCAGCGTAGAGAGATGCAGCGTGTGTATTTTTATATCAAACTTTCGTACTTTGACATTTAATAACGTTAGCTGTGAAATTAACGCGGACTGTGTGTGTGTGTTTTTTTTTTTTCGTCACTCGTTAGTGTAACGAAGCTGCGGGACTTAAAATTCCCCAATGTGTGTATACACATCTGGAAAGCTTCGTGCCGTGAAATTGAGCGCGCGCGTTCTTTCGAACAAGTTCCCCCGTGTGTGTCGCGCGGCAAAAATTGACTGCTGCGCGCGCGACGCGACGGCCGGAATCGGCGCGCCTAAAATCGACGCGCCTAAATGCGAAGCAGGCTCCTCCTAAACTCGTCACGCCGTAAATCGACGCGCCTAAAATCCGCAAGGGCCTTTATCGACGGCACGAGGCGTGAAATCCGCCGGGTCCACCGGATCTCATGATATTGCCCGTCGCTCGGCCGCCGCCGGTCGATGATTCTAATTCGCTTCGACGTTTACCCCGGAGCGGTCCGGCACGCACACACATGTCGGCGCGTACATACATATACGCGCACGCACGCATACCGTATCCAGAGGAAAGCGGGGACGCGCGGAGGGCGGGCGGAAATTCCGGCCGCCGAGCGATCAGTTTTGCGGATGCGACGTATCCGGTGATTTGGCATTGTTGCCCGCGGCGAGCGCAGCGTCAATGGACGCACGCAGGTAGAACGCGAACGAGCGAGCGAACACACTCGCGCGCTGGCCCCGTGTCATCGCCAGGTGGATCCTCCTTCCAGCTGTAGTCGCGTCCATCGCGGCGCTGCTTTTTTTTTCGCTTTCCGTCCTCGCGCACTGCGACCATTCTCTCTCCCTCTCTCTTTTGTGTGTGTGTGTGTGTGTTTTTTTTGTCTTTGTGAGGTTCACATTCGACGAATTTTGGACGGGCAATCGGAGTTGCGCCCCGGAACCACCTCTTTGAAGTCTCGCGCGCGAGCGAGGATCGACGTCACTCTCGATCGACGACTTCAAAAGGTACCACCTTTTTGAAGTTACGCTCATCCCGGTGAGTCGTCGACGCTTCTCTCTAAACGATCGCGTCTCTCCCCGAAAATCGGGAATTCAGAAATCATTGGGTGCCCACAAACCTGTTAAGTGTTCCATCCGCATCGCACGTTTATCCCTATATCCGGCCTACGTGGTGGTGACGTGGTACGTTCTCTCTCTCTCTTTCTCTCGAAGCGAATATCGATTTTCTATTAACACTCGCGGCAACGACCGGAATAGGAACGCGTAAAGAGGGAAAAGAATGGGGGCTTTAATTTTCCCTCGTCGGACAATATGAAATTACAGAGAATTACATTACAAAGAAGAGAAGAGAGAGAGAGATAGAAGCGGTACACATATTGAAAAATAAAATCCACGGGATCGCGGTTGTCCGCGTGTTTACCCGGTCATTACACTCGCGTCGGTAAACAATCGTTTATATAGCAGTTACCGAACACTGTGTAAACCGCGCGAATATAATCTATCCGTATTATCGAAGGCGTCTCTTCTCCACGAGACCACCGCCGTTCTGCAAGAGATTCCGCGACAGGTTTATCGTGGGCTCTTTATTGATGATATTGGCCGCTCTCGGTCTCTCCGAGTTGGTGTTTGTTTGTTGTCGTGTCGGCTGAAGTTTGATGGCCGATACGGAAGGCGCGGGCCGTAAAAGAACGTGGTTTTGCCATCGATGATGGGTATTAAGCTGGCCGCGTCTGCCGGCTTCGTGTTTATGACCTTTCCTTTCCCCGCCTCTCGGGTACACACCGCCTCTTATTTCCGTGTGATATTCAAACATTCTCGCTTTGCCAGTCGTACTTCTGACAAATGTCACGCGCGCTCACGGATTTATTTGCCCAGCAATTTACACGTTCCAGTTTCGTGGAAATGTTAACCTGACGACAGCGGAGAGAAAAAATATCTTTTTTTTTTGTTATTTTTAGAAAAAAACCGGACACATTGATTTTCTTTTATTTGTATACAACTTGTTCGTGTAAGCGCGTTTTTATATCTATTTTTAATCGCGAACAAGAAAGTATGTAATCGGATAATCATCGACGAAGGATAACGCACAAAAGATATTTCTAATTAATGTGTGATCATATATGCGTATAAATACGGCGAATCATAGTTATTAATTAGACACAGCATTCGTTATCATATATATATATATTATATATAATATATACGTAATACAAATTAATTAATTGTTGAACATGAAACTATTATAGTGCTTAGCATTATTGACGGATAACAGATCTGTGTCAATTTTATGCAATCTCTCGTTCTCCCGCCGAAATTGTGCATAGCCCGCCACGTAGGCCGCACGGTTATTGATTAACGAACGCGGGAGTTATTCGATTATAGGCCGGGTAACATCCGGTCGCCCTAAATATTCATTTCGATTTCTCATTCTCGGGCGAGACTCGCGAAATTGGAACCGTCTCGCAATCTTGCGGGAGCCGGAAGGTTTATCCAAAAATGATAGCGCACGATCTGATAACGCGGCGCTCGCTATATCGACGGATCAGAACGTCGTACCTATTTACTATGAATGGCAATCAGACCCTCTCTCGCTATCGCCCGCGCCGGATGAAGATTCCCCGGGCTCTCTCCGGTACACCGGAATGTAAAATTTACGTAAATTCCCCGCGCCCGCCGTCCCCCTTCCGCGGTGCCGCGCCGTTCTCTTGCTTAGATTCCGGGAGCGCCGGAAATTTTTGCCTCTCTCTTTCCGCGCGATAGAATTCTTTCCCCCAGACTCTTTTTCCCCTTGCGAAGTCTGAGAAATTTTTTCTTATTACGTGCAGTATTTAATATGAAACGCATGAGTGACAACGCTCTCCGCCGCGGAGCGTTTACTCATTACGAGGCTCATTACAAAATTCGATTGCCGCGGCAACGAGAACTAACCGTGACTGTATATGTAATAACGCGCGCGTCAGAGAGATGAGCGCGATACGGGTTCGATGTAACTCAAATTTAATATTTTGCGGTCCGCGATCTCGATGAATTGATTTAACGTTAAATCCCGCGCGTTCTCATTCTAATTGCGTCGTAACGTCTCGCTTATCATTTGCGGAATGTTCTGTGGAAAGTTTTCAATATTATATGGATTATTAATTATATTTGCGTGCACACACAAAAAAAATGTTAAAAATTGTGCTGTATATCTCGATATAGAAAAAATTACTTATAAAATTCGGGTCGTTATTTTTAACAAATCGGAGAAGATACATTTTATTTTTCGCATGTGTGTGTGTGTGTGTGTGTGAGTCTCTCGATATAGAATGCGCGCAATTAGTACAGCGAATTAGTTTGGGCGAGCGCGTTCGGATCGTTTCCGATATTTTTGCGGGTTCTTCAACTTGCTTTTCCGTTTCGCTACCGAAAAGTTGGCGGGTACGGAAGTGCTCCGGTTTTCTCTCGCGCGCGCGTCGGAGTCTTCAATTAAACTTTTTTCTCTTCCGCGAACCAACACACGCACACACACACACACACACACAGAGGAAAGATGGAAGGGGATGCAAGTGCACTTTCTCGCGCCAAGCTTCGAGTCTCACGGAGGGACCAGCGCCGCTCTCCGCAACCAGAGAGAGAGAGAGAGAGAGAGAGAGACGCGGAGCGCGCTTGGCGATGCGGCGGTTATTTACCGGACGAGTGATCGCATCGTCGCGTGGCTCTCTCGGGTTCTGCGAGCTCTATTACGAGGCTGGGAAGGCGACGAGGAAAAACGACGGTGGCGGACGGAAGGCGCGGGAGAATGAGAGCGAGGAGAAAGAAAAGAAGGGTGGTATTCCATTACCCCGTCTGTTTGATCCCGGAGCGCTTCTGGTGTGTCGAGCATCGATTCTCTCCGGGATTCTCCCTTCTCCTCCTTCCTCCCTCCGACACCCATCCGCCGTTCCTCCGAACCCTCCCTATACCTCTCTTGTCTGAGGGTATTTAAAAGTACGGGGCGTCCCGTACGGTGCGCGCGAGCGGCAATAGGTATCCATTTGCGACGGACCGTAACATCCGTTTCGCCATGAAGAAGGAAAAGGACTTGTCTTTCTCTCCTTCCGACGCGGAGATAGAGAGAAGAGGAAAGAGAGAGAGAGAGAGTGTGTGTGAGCGAGCGGTTGGTCCGACGTCGATTACCAGCGAGAAATCAATCGCGGACAAATACGCTCTCGTCGCCGCACGCTACCGTTCGCTTTATTTACGGCCGTGCGATGCGACGCCGATGCGTTTCACCCCCGTCGTACGAGATGTACTGTTACCGAAAAGCCAAATCTGTGAATTTAGGGGGAAGAGAGTAATTGCTTTCACGACGCGTCGGCACTCTTAATTAATTAATAGATCCATCTCGGTGATTACTGTACTTAATTACGGTAAATTACTTTATTATTAAATTAGTGATATGCGCACGCCGCGCGCATATTTGAATTTAACAAAATTTCGCCTAATAGAGCGGTAATGATAACAATTGCGACAGCAAACTACTTTATCGTTAATTATAACAATTTACTGGTTTGTTAATAACAATTTTACAACTTGAAGCGCACAAAAGTAGAATCAATAGCAAATATATACAGTTTAATGTATTCTGTTTGAGAAACAAATGTTGTGTCGGAATTTCGGCCGGGGATTAATCAGAAATATGTATCGAGGGTGTGTGCACGCGCGTTCGCCTGTTCTTTGTGCCACTTTGTTAAGCATGAAATAGAAAATTAAGCATGTGAAATAAAAACAAATAAAATTTTCCCAGATTGCT
Organism: Pseudomyrmex cubaensis; assembly: GCA_014825685.1. Classification (NCBI taxonomy): domain Eukaryota; kingdom Metazoa; phylum Arthropoda; class Insecta; order Hymenoptera; family Formicidae; genus Pseudomyrmex; species Pseudomyrmex cubaensis. Next base: position 77,239 of record QVOA01017137.1, on the reverse strand, counting down.
CATTTTACCGTTAACAGAACTTTGTACGTGTGCGTGTGTGTCACCGCAATGTTGCAAGCCGCGCATTTTTCTTTTACATACCCATATCGCGGGAGTATTTCATCGTTGCGAAAAATCATACACACACACACACACGCGCGAGAGCGTGCAGCAGTGACTCCAAATATACGGAAGACTTCCCAAGTGGTTCCGGTTTCATAATAATCGTGATACGACGAGGGCGACGTTTCACATAAAGAACTTCCCGGAGTGTGTTTGTCTTCGTAGAAAAATTATGAGCGCCGTTGGGTGCCCCCCTCACTCCTCGTATGTAGCTTGTGTGTGTTCTCTCTCTATACATGTAGTGCATGTGCGTGTGCGCGCGCGACTTCGAGCACGGCAGCACACCGGCTTTGAAACATTTATGCGCTTCTTATTGCACGAGTGCCGCTGTGTCCTTTTCCTTGAGAGAAACGAATGCGCCTGGTTCCGATACGTGGCGTCCCGTGAACTTTTGCCCCCGCTGCTTGCGAAAAGGCCGCGCGACGATTTAGCGCGATTACATATATATATATATATATATGTATATATATATATGTATATATGTATACGGATAAATATGAAACGCCGACGTAGGAAGTAGGAAAAATCGCGACGTTTTCCTCCCTCCCTCTCTCTTTTATAACCGGTACGTATGCTAACGACGCGCATTTAACCGCGGCAATGTGTTTACGCAAGCACGCTCTCGCAGCCGGCCCGATTATTCTGTTACACTCTTCGCGAATTCGCCGTGCACGTGTCTTGGACGTTTACTCGACTCGCTGACTTAAATACGCATTCTGGAAAACTAGAGGAATTAATTTCGTTTACACGAAATCCGTTTACACGACGCGGCGTCGTACACACGAATAAAGCCGAGCGACCCGACTAGGTAATGTAGTCAAAAATTTCCCCGACATTTGCATCAGACAAGACGGAGAGGGAATGTTTGGCTCTTAATAAGAGATTAAGAGATTACATATTAAATAATGATGGTATGAAAATGTGTGTCAGATTAACGCAAGAGGAAATGTTTAACCGCGCTTCGACATTGATTTTGTATTTTGTTTGAAATGGATGTTCTGGGGAAAAAAAACGCGACTTTTCTGTGTCGTTGTCACGACAAAAATAGGCGCGTTCTCATCATTCACCGGTGCGTATCTGTTTTATTGTACCGGTGCGCTGGATTCGCCGACGCGATACACACACCTCCGGCGCACGCTACAAGAGAAAAGATAACGTCGGAAATCCTCGAAAGTTTTCTATCGAGTTGAAAATTTTCCGCCGTTAATCGTCGCCCGTGGTAGTCGCGTTTCCGACATTTTCTCTGTCTTTCCTCTCTCTCTCTCTTTCTCTATCTCTTTCGTTCTAATTTGCGAAGAGAGCATTTCTCTGCTGGTATAATAATAATAATAATAATAATAACAATAATAATAAAGGACGACAACGTGGGTTGCGCGAGCGCGCGCGCGCGTTGTCCCGAAGTTCTCTCGAGTGCCCCTCGTCATGCAACGACGCTGAATATGACGGGGCCGTGGCGCGGAGGTGGAGGTCGCATGTCGCGCGGCGATAAGTTGCCCCGTCACACGTTTCCAAGTTCTCACGCCTTCCACCGAGTTAGTTCACGAGAGGTGAGCCCCGGGGGCGGGCTGAAAGAGAGCGGGAGAGAGACACGGCCTGTGAACTATACAAAAAGCCTAGTCCAAACACCGGCAAAACTCCTTTAAAAATTAGTGACCGTTAGCAAGAAGCTCCCCTTGGTACGATCGAATGATTCCACGCCTTCTTCCTCCGGTCGAAAGAGAAGACCGTCTCTTTCTCTTTTAGTCGCCGCGATGTAATCTATAGATTCATGTATATATACATGTGTAGGAAGCCTTCGCGCGCAGGATAATCCTCGAGGGTTAGTCCTCAGCAACGTGTCATTTTCTCGTTCGCGTTTTCTAATTCCACGCTCGGTCTGGCCGGAGATGGTTTACGGGTATATAGAGCTGTGCCGGGAAATAACAAGCTCTCGGGCTCGAGCGAGCGCGCGTATCGATCGTCCGCAAATTCGTCGGCGTTCGGCGTCTCAATTACGCCTATGGAAATATCTGTCCCAATAATTTGTGGCGCACTTTGAAGCAATACTCCAAGCGAGGGGTTTCTTTTGTTGTTATTTCGTGCCTATAAATAGGCACCTTTTCGTACCAACCAGCCGTGTGTTCGGTTATTGGCGCGCATCTGCCGCGAGACATTTACCGCGGCAACGCGATATTTTCTTCGCTCGTTTTTTTTTTTCGTCGCTTGTCACGAACAAGTGAGAGAAAAATATTTTCTATGTAGATTTTACTCTTGTGTTTTATATACGTTTTATTCTCAATAAAACTGACCAAAAAATTATTATATTGGTTTTTTTTTATACGCGCGAATTATTTGCATTTACACACAAATAACATACGCGTGTATACATACGCGCGCGCATCTCGTTACGCAATCATGTATACATAAATTAATGTATGAGTTAGTTGCAAAATTATTACAGCAAAGCGAGCGTAACTAAAGGAACTCCTTGGCAACTTCGCCGTATGGCGGCAATTACGCGTATCAGCCTGTGAACATACCGTTGTACGTCGCCGTTATTGCAAACAATTCGCGACACCTGCATACACGTACGGTACTACATTCATCGCGATCCTTTCTTGCCACTATGGACTTCCTAATGCCATTTGCCTTATCGGTCCGCGATAAGTCTATCGCCTCCGCTTTAAAGCACCGCGGCGTGTTGCCCGCGGCGGCGACCTGCGCGCGCGCGGGTTTATCCATTAGGCACTTTCAGAGACCGGCCCCAAGATAAATTGTTCGCGAACCGCGAAATGCAAAAAAGTTTATGTAACACACAAGAGACTCAAGTTCACAAACTTAATTAAAAATCCGCCTCCGTGTGTTGCGTTACACTCGCGAACGTTGTACCACGATTATGATAATCTGACATTTCATAATTTATCCCCCGATACTTGAATATAACAAGCGAATTTATGCAAAAAGAAGTTTATTCAGTTCGGCGATGGCGAATGCATTTTAATGAGAGAGCGAGAGATGCTATCTCTCTTTCTCTCTCTCTCTCTCGTAGCATTGCATGGGGTTACACGAGCTTCCTGAAATAACAACGTGCAACAACTTCTCAAGCAGCGAAAGCGGGAAACGGCCCTGACCGTTCTCCGTTGACACATACACACACACACACACACACATACACACGTGTCACTACACGACATAAGCAACATCGCCGTCGTGTCGCGCGATATTGCATATCGTCATGCAGCGCGCGGCCGCTCAGCGCCGCATCACGTTGATTCCCCCGACTGTGTCCGGAACGGCGCGCGCCTGACATCCCGTCCGTGTCGTACACGGACGTTCGACGTTTTCCGTTCGCGGGACGTGCGTTGTTTTTCGGCACGGATATTGGCGAAACGACGTCCCGCTCATTCATTCCGCGACGCGATGACGTTTAAATACTTCAGAAACGCGCGTTTTTCCTCCCGTCGTTATTGCGCGCGCTCGCAAGAGAGAAACTCGCGTACGTGAGATGGATGAGGAATCGCGCGTTTTGTCGCGCGGCGTGTCACAGCACCTCCCACGGTTCTTCTCTCTTCTACGCTCCTTCTCGTAACCGCGACGAGCGAAAAGTTGAATATTTCTGCGACGAGTCCGAGAAACCGGATGTTGTATATGCACGTACGTAATTTCCGCGCAACCTCATTTCGTCCTTCTCTCGAATGTGATGAGAGAGGCCTCGGAAAATTTCGCCTCGCGCTCTCGAGAGATATTAAATTGCACGAATTAAGAGTACGTACGCGTAAATTCAATTAAATAATACAGATTAGCGGTCATATAGAGGCCATTCTGTAGAATTTGAGCGCGCGGTACGTAAATTTCGGCGGACCGCCGTTTATAACTTTCTCTTCACGTCGGATTTGTTAGCGGTGTAATTTTATGTAAATGCCATTCGTGATTTTACCATAAATTTCGGGATGAATTTTACCTCGTTTCCCTTCGCACACACAGCTAAGATACTTTTTCGCGCTAGATGGTGTTGTTCAATAATTGTGACAAAAGCACCATTTTTAAGGGTGCGAAACTTTTTCGTACGACAGATCTAGTTTTTTTTTTTCAAAAAAAAGACAACACACACATATGCGAAAAGTTTTGCTTGATAAAGGGTTAATTAATTTACTGCGGCAATTTCTCTTCATTCCTGAGAGCGCACACACATCAAAGGATCAAAGTGTGTGTGTTTATATAATCATGCGTCTGCAAAATTGAAGTACAGTTAATCGTTATCCCTATTACCTTTATTATTACTGACAGGCAATATAAATTTTGATTAGCTAGCGTGTCTCGATCGGTCATTAATTCGCTCATAAACGTTTAAGATCCAGCGTACCGAAGTAGGTACAGCAAGTTCATCGCTAATTTAACAGCCCACACCTAATTTACGTCACTATCCTGATCAAACTCCATCAAATCTGACAGCCAATATTGTACGTTTTATAGGGTCTTTAGACCGTAAAATAAATTTCTATACATATATATGCTGCTCTACGTGTGTATGTGTGTGTGTGTGTTCTATATATTCAAATAATAAAAAGTACATATAGCTATTCGTGTAATTATTCCGCGTTATAAAATATTCAACGCGAATATAATCCCGCACATTTTTTTGCAAACATTTCTCGCGACACGTATACCCATCTTGTTAGCAAGTAACATGACGTTAAATTTTTTTCGCTGCAGGACACGTCGTGTCCCGCTATTTCGCGAAGGGTAAAATAATGCGCGATGACGCGCGTGCGCTCCTACTGTACGTCTGTATGCGGTGTACGCGTGTATGTGTGTGTGTGTGTGTGCGAGTGCGCTGTAATAAAAACGGCAAAGTACTTGTAACACGGGCCTCATCGAGGCTTCATGGTTCAACGACGAGGTTGCAAACCTGTCTCGTGCGCGCGTTAGCGGGGCGCGTTAACGTGGCATTAATGGTTCGTAATTGTATATACGTTAGTTAATTAATTACTCGTAGCTCTTTCGCCCCTCTCCGTCCTTCCCATTCCCCGCCCCATGTCGCTATCCGTAAAGCTACACGTTTAGATACGTCGGAAGTTAATTTCGCCGCTCACGGAATGCGCGATATATCAAGCTCCGCGCCAGAATTTCAGATTTACACAAGATTCTGACAATATTTCAGCGATTGTATTTCGCGATGCACCGTGGCATACTTGACGCAATTTTGCCGTAATTGCGCAACAATATTCTACATCTTGCAAACGGACTCGATTTTCCTGTCTCTCTCTCTCTGTCTCTCTCGGAAAACGCAGGACCTCTTTGCCTCAATTTGCGAACGCAATGTGTGTTTTCCAGAGCAAACACTGTGTTATAATTTAAATCACATAATTATGTAATTATATTTATACAATTCCTCTTTCTTTTACTTATAATTTATAATAATTTTTATGCAAACCTGCGCTGAATTATATATTCCGAAGAAATAGCTCAATTCTCGGAGATAACTTGACGTTCGAGTTCTCATTTTATTCCCGCGGCGAGATTATACGGACAGTCGATATGACACGGTGAAAGGAAAAATTTCGAACTCGTACAGTATGCATTTTTCAAGCGACACGTACCGATAATGTAGACGAATTTCGCAACGCGGCGGGACAGGGCGGGCGACTCTCCCTCCCCCTCCGTTTAAAGCGGAAATTCATATCACGATATCCATCTTCTTCGAGGACTTAAAGTATCGGCAAAGATGACTGTAAGAACTCTTCCTCAGAATGGACACGGAAAGTTTTAATCTTTTCAGACTTGTACCGGGTGAGTGGCTTGAACGCGGAACGAACTTTCACACTATCGACGACAGCCACGCGCGCAATAAATCTGTCCAATACATTGAATTCCGCCCGCAAAATTTTTCCAAGATTTTCATCCGAGGCGACGACCTTCGGAACGTCGAAACTTCCCTGAAGCGGAGGAGGGAAAACGAGAGAAAGAAGACGTTCGGTAGTTTCGTCGAACGTTGTCATTGAAAAAGTTTAGATTGCACACGACGCCCGTTACAATGTCTACTCATTAGCGTCTTGTCGAATATCGAATGTCGCGAAGACATATAATCGCGTAACGCGGTTGCCATTCGTACGAAGACACGCGCGATGTATTAGCGGAGTTATCAGATGATCTGATATTGATTTGAATAAAACCGCGCTGTGAGATCGCGCGTCACTTTTACGAAAATAAAACGTCACGTTTAGAGACTTACGTAACAAGATAACTGTCTAATCTGTGTGTAATCTCGCGCGAAAGAAACGCGAAATGTATGTGTGTGTCCTAATTGATAAAACCCATGGTCTTTCGGGAGGTTTTTATGTGGACGATATATACAGCAGAGTTTTAATTAGAGAGAGATTCAAGCGCGCCGCGAGACATTTAATAGAAATTAGAAGCCCGCGCGACGCGTTAGATGGCCTCCCCATAAAAATTGGCTCCAAGTCCCGGCCGTGAGAGACCATAGTTAAGGTGACATACGGCAGGGACCCGTGCCCGTATAGCAGTCGGCCATTTCCATTAATGCGACCGGGTGTACGACCCTCTCGTAGAGAGAGGGCCCCGAAGTTTCGCGGCGCGAAATTAGTTTGGGAAACACTGTCGTACGTTTAAAGCGACGCAAGAGTCGCGGAGAAGGTTCATCGGAGAAAAAAATTACCGCACGGGAAGTTCCTCTTCCCTCTCCCGCGTCTTTTCTTCTTCATCTCGCTTCCTCTCTCCGCGTCTTTCGTTTTCTCTGTTCCCCGCGAGTGCGAGAGACTTGCTGTCGGGAATGCCGATTAGCGCCACTCGAGGCGTCACGTACCCTCGTAGCAGTTCTCGTGTTTTCTTTTTCTCACCCGCCTCCGGGCCGCCCAGCGGGAGGATGAGAGAACGACGTCTCTTTCGGTCGTGTGTTTGGAGACACCCTCTCTTGTGCGAACACACGAGGGCAAGTTACGTGAGCAGAGAACAGGGTCGGCTTTCATAGTCTTTAAAACAAAAGTCCGCGCACCGTCTTCGCGCGCCAGATAAAGTGGAATTCAGCTGGCGCGTTTATTCGCGAGTGAAAATCTCCGCGTGTACTAAATGGCGGTGAAATGCAAAGAGGATCGATCGTTCTATTATTGCAGTCGGCATATACATATGTACATCGTAGGATTGTATTTACGTGTTGATAACGGTAAAAGTGATATTTTTGCCACTTCGTTTTCTCATCCCGTCGCGAGAAATACTATATTACGTCAAATATTTTCCCTCTTTCTTTGATAAGAAAAATATCCTCTTGTAATGCGCGTATAATAGATTGTTATTAAGCTCGATAAGTCCAAGTATCAAGCGCACAAAGCTTTCAGTGGATACTAAATTAAGCGCGACATGAAAAATGCAAGGGACTTACCGAGGAAAAGCCACCGCTACTTTTATTACTTGATATATTGCTACAACTAATACTAATTAACCAGCGTAAGAAGCTTCGAATTATTCCGAGCTACTACGTGCGACGTCGCATCTGGAGTACCGTGGCCCTTATTAAGGGTGTTGTTGAACTAACTCTCTCGGAGAGAGGGAGAGAAAGAAGAGAGAGAGAGGGAGAGAGCGCGCAAACATAACGTGAGGGCGGTTGCGCGAAGTCAAACGTCGACAATTGACCCGTCGCAAGGAGGCGAGCGGAGCTTAAGTCGACTTAGGCTTAAGTAGGGAAAATCGCCCGAGATAAGCGTAACAGATTGAAAGGGCCGGGAGCGAGCAGGGCGAGGTAAACGAAAATTCGCGCACGCGCATCTCCAAAGGAGACAACACACATGCGACACCGTGACTTCTCGTTCCGGCGGAGAAGGTTTCTTCGTTGGTGCGAAACCCCGTAATCCCGAAATCGCTACGGCACATTCCCCGCGAAGTTTGATTGGCCGAACTACGGCAAGCGAAGCGTGTCGGGCCATGACGGCGGTGATCTATGAGGCCAAATCGCGATCGCGATCGCGTTTCGCACGACGTTCCCCGCCCGAAATTGCTCGACATTTGGCGCGGGCATAATGGAGACGAAATAGAGCGGCTAAATAGAGTAAAATAGTTACGAATCCGAACGTTTTGAAACTTCACAGGTATATGTAACTTATTCTTTGTATTTATTAAATCTTACGTAAAAGGAGATAAAGAAAGGGAGAAGAAGAGAGAAAAGGAGAAAGATCATATTGTTAAATAATTTTTGTTTTATACATGTGTGTAAAATGTTTGCGATATGACAGAGTATTGTTGCACAATTGTTATTTCAGTTATTAATAATATTGCTAACACAATAATATCGGGAATAAAATTCCCGATGTGACATCAATCTACTCGATTTCGCTGTTTTTTGTACAATATATTATGCGATATCAACGCGCATCAAACCAAACTGTAATGAAATAGCTGGGATCGCGCGGGCAGGTGATCGCTTTTCGTGTTCGTCGCGCATAATCAGACAATTCTCCGGCACGCGGGAAAATTTATATCGTCCGTATCGACCGTGGGAGTCCAGATTCGAATCATTAAAGCCAGATTAAAATAGATCGATTTTGCAGATCCTTTGCGCAACTTTTGCAGCTCTAATTAACCCTCTCTCCCGGCATCGGGTATTTGCGTCCGGGAATAACAAAGAAAATTGATTCAAAGTTGCGAGTACGACATCAGTTTGCAAGAGGATATACCGGAATAGCAAAAGAGCAAACAACGGAAGAATAAATATAGTTGAGCTTGATCTGCGTAGAGGAATTAGAAATGTTTAAACGTATTAACGAGACGGAGGAAAATTGGAATAATATTTTAAATTGGATCTTTCTATTAGTGACGCGCAACTGTCTATTTTTTAACCGCGGATATGGGAAAGTGCATGGTGTAACGCATCTCGCGCGAGTTCAATTTTTTTCGAGTGACGCAAAAGGCGGATAAGAATTGCGAAGTAAATAACGGCCAGTCCGGATAAGGAAAACTGCAAAGTGGCAAAAGAACACATTTGCGCAAGGAAGGGCGAGAAATGCGAAGAGAGAGAGAGAGAGAGAGAGAGAGAGGGAGAGGGAAAGAGTGCCTTGTATAACGTCCTATTTAAGTAATGCAGCACAATGCGCGTGCAAACAAGGAAAGGAGTAAACTCTGAGAGAGAGAGAGAGAGAGAGAGAGAGAGAGAGAGAGAAAAAGGAAACACCCCGAGGCTCCATGTAAATGCAATACAGACGGTAATCGGGTTTATTTTTCTTTGGCGAGAAACACGAGTTGTATGTTGCCGATTTTTTTTTTTTTTTTTTTTTTTTTTATTATTATTATTATTATTATTATTTTCTTCTTAGTAGGAGAAGATCTTATTCAGTTCGCGCCGCGTCGTTTTGCAGTTGCAAGTCGCGCCGACAAGAAAATGTTGTCTCGCGAGGAAGAACCCCTGTTCGAGCGAGCTTCTCCGATCGATTGTTATCTCGGCGAGTTAAGGACGATTGTACTCGCCCTGACAATGGCTGATGTCTCTCGCCGCTGTGACATCCGGGCGCTAAGTTTCATACCGCGGTGGTTATGACGCGGTGTAACAAGAAGAATTATTTCTCTTCGACAGGGCTGAGCGGATTACGTTCAACGGGAAAAAAATATTATATTGTTTGCGTGTACGTGTGTGTGTGCGTGCGTGCGCGCGTTTTGTTCGTGGTTTTTACTTATATCCTTTTTATTTATCTCGATTTCTGTTACTCCCGCGGTTTTTTTTTTTTTTTACCGCAGTTGCAATTACGCTCTGACGTAATTAATGCACGCGATTTAACGCACGCGATATTATATTTATCTCGCAAACGTTGATTACTTACGGCTGACCCGATCTCCGGCTCGTTTTAGAATCCGATAGTGGACAAAAAAGGTGTTCTTTCATCTTTTTTTTTTTTTTTAATTCTTAAATAGCTGAATTACAATTATCGCATTATCAAAAGAGTATAATTTAACACGCAGCGGAGACCGGTGTTTTTCGTGTTAATTATGTTATGGCGAAACCGCTATAATTGGTGCCGGTGCTGAGTTTTAATATATAAAATTTAATGATAACGCGCAAACAAATATTTTCGCGCAAAGGCAAATGATTACATTTACGTTGTAATTATCTACCATTACACACGTTACGCGAATTACTCACGTTGCTCAGTTTGATAATAAAAGAGCGCAAATACGTCAATGCCAAAATGATTAAAGAGTCTTTTTTTCTCTCTCTCTCTCTTTCTGTTCTTTTTTCTCTACACACACAAATAAATGTCAGAGATGTACATTATACCACCCACCTACCACTATCATTAACATAGCATTATTATTCAATTGCGATATTAGACCCGCCTGCCGTAAAATTCGCGATTGCTATCAGAGCCAAGTGACTCACCACGTTCGGTCGTCACGGAAGAAGGCTCGTGACTAAGCTATTTTTACATGTGTCAATCTAATTTTCGGACACGTGGAAGCTTCTTAATCCCAAACTCGATGAAACGCAAACACATTATTATTATTATTAGTATTATTGTTATTATTATTGTTATATTATTATATATTTACAGCACAAAAGTGCGCGCGTATCAGAGTCCATTTATTTATTTATTTTTTATTAAATATCTCTTTAGTTCTCGATCGTGAAATTTTTAAGCTTCCGCAAAAATTCAGTGTAAAATTTCGCCCGAATTTCCGCGCGACGGCGAATCACCCCGAATTTCGCCGTGGGGCTCTTCACCGACGTGTATTATACTCCATTAATTTCATCCGCGAAACTGTCTTCGGCGGGAGTCGCGGCCCGGAGGGGCTTAATGCAGATTTTATGAGCCCTTAACGATACTGGATTTACGATCGCGACGTTTATCACGATTAAAACCGGTAGCTAGCGCACACGTAGCAGCCGCGGATGAGAAAACGTGGCTAATCCGCCGTATCTGTATTTTCGTCTAATAATTCAACATCCGGGAACGAAACGGGTTACGTCCGTATCGAGGTCTGTCAGCTAGATGTGTGTGTGTATGTGTGCGCGCGCGCGCGCGTACGTGTGTATGCACCGGGGCGAGAAAAAACACTCGTGTGCCGCGCGCGAAAAAAAGGGGAAAACGGCGGGAAGACCGGGAGAAAGGGAAGGGAGAATGTGTGGCGCGTGGATATCGAGAATTTATACGGGCAGAATCGTACGGATGTCACGGCTGTATGAATATGAATAAATATGGAAAATGGACTTAAGTCGGCTAAACTCGCTGGCCCATATATGGGACCGGTCAATCGTTGCCGCGAGTTTTTCGCACGCGACTTTTATTCTCTTCCGTATTGTATGTATGTGTGTGTCTGTATGTGTGTGTGTGCATGCGTGCATATATATGCGTGTGTATTTTTTTCTTTTTTTTCGGTGCCGACGCATAGATTGGACGCAGCGCACGCGATTTATACACACCTCTATGCGCGGTTCTCTTGTAAGCGCGCTCCGTGCAACGCGGCGCGTGTTGTGAACGGGCTTACGCTAACACCTTTTTCCGATGAAATTGTTTAATCGAACTCTTCACAGCTCGCACCCGCGAAAATACACACGCGTTTGTGTACGTGTGTTTTTTTTTTTTTTTTTTATCCTTATAAAAGTACCATTTATCCTGGAGATTGCGCGCTTCGCTTGTTCGCACATGGAAATGTCTTACGTAAAATTCAGATTATTATCTCAGTAAATAAAAGAACAGTTTTGTAGAGGAAAAGGAGAAGGTGGAGGAAGTTGTCGCGATCGCATTCGCGTGTATCGAGAGATTATCTCCGCGTGTGCGGGGTCGGTGGTTTGCTCGTGCGCGGTTATAATGCCTGCGTAAAATATGTTTCTGAAAAATTTAGAGAGCACAAAATTTGTATTCGCCGGATATGGCTTAAATATTAATTTCGCTCCATAAACTCGCGCGCGGGTGTGTGTTTAAATAAAAAAAACTTTCAATATACGCGACAGCGACGCAAATGGGATTACACGGACGCGAGAAATAGTTGAAAAAAAGAAACCGAAGAAAAGAGAGAAAGAGGAGAGGAAGAGAGAGAGAGAGAGAGGATGAGGAGCATCGAGCGTGCAAGCAAGAAAGGCGGGGGTATTTGCAAAGAAAAGAGTCTCCCATTGTCGGGCTTCACCGGGGCATTACGTCGCTCGCGATGTTATCGAGCAAATAAACGAGGCGAATTAATAAGGCGAGTCATTAAAATCGATGGGAGAAAAATTAACCACCGCGCGCAGAGAGTAAAGAGCAAAAGAGCGACGACGGAAACACGTCGTTTCCTCCGTCGGTCTTGTTTCTCGCCGTTATTAATATCGTCATTATTATTATTGTTATTATTACGAGAACGGCTTCTTCAAAGGCTCTTCTCTTGGCGCCGCGTCGACGATTATGGGCCGCGAAGATGAAATAGCGTGTTCGTCTGGAAAGGCGACGAGCCATAAACGCTGCTTTCGTTCGATCTAAAAGTCTATTTAGAGCGATATATCCGACCAACGACGCGTAAAAGAGAGAGAGAGAGAGAAAAAGAGCAACTCTTCTGCAAGTTGTAACATAAATTTAATTTTATAATATATATATATATATATACGTAATGTTATGTAGCGCGACATATGACGGCGTTGAATGAAATTGCGAAACGGCAGAAGTTTATACAGGAATCGAGTTTTAAAAAATGTACGAGTTTCTCCATCTACTTAGATCGTATTTTATATTTTATAGTAATCAAAATGTATCACCTCGCTTTCATTATCGCGTGGCAAAATAATGTTGTGTGTGTGCAGAAAGCGCAAAACACTCTCGAACTCGTTTATAAAGTAACGAAGCAATGTAAAGTATCGTCGTCATCCGAAGAGTCGGCTTTTTTTTTTTTTTTTTTTTTTGGTCCGATATATACGCGAGGAAAGTTCGATTCGGTATGTCGTTCGCTCCGCGCGCTCTGGGAAATTTTCTTCCCGGTAGGAAAACTGAGGAGAAGAGTCTCTCCTTTCTCTTTTCGCTTACCGGAGCTACACTTTTTGGCGCTACCGCGTAACACATCCGACAGTAGATAGAATATCGATCGGTCGCTCTCTAATGGTGGAGCACCATTTATATCTTCTCTCGTCTCGCGGTAAAAAGTAATGTCGCCGCGCTATTGATCTTCGCGGAAAAGAAAGCCTCTTCCGTCTCTCTTTTCCGCTCACTTTCTCTTTTCTCCTACCGGCCTTCCTTCATCCCGGCCCGTCGTTTATTATTATCGCGGAAACCCGAGCTTTTGTCCGGGCGCGTGTCCGCACACGAACGCGCGATAACGCGCGCGACGCTCGTTATTTTGCGACTCTTTGTGGACCGAGAAAACGTCTGTCACGGTTACCGTAAGTAGCGAGTAAAATTGCGGCAACGTCTGATGAAGATACGTGATACGTGGCACGATAAGGAATTATCTCGGGGGCCGCGCCGCGAGATTATTTTCACTCCCGCGATTACTGTGCGCGATCCCGCCGCGCGCAAATCTCTTTCGTAAATTTAGATGTATTTACTCTGCTAATTACTAAGATGTTCTTCTTGATATTTCTATTTGCGTATATTTATTGCGTGAAATTTTTAGAAAAACGCACGAAAAGTATAATACAATGTTTGCATCAGAGATTGCGAAAGTTGATCAAGCGCGTTTTTCTTTTCTCGTAAGAGGTGATGTTTTCTCTCTGTTCTCTGCTCAACAGCGATCAACAAACCCCTACTCGTCGTTTGAGGTCGCGAAATCCCGCACGCTCTCGTTGATCAATTCCCCGGAGACTACACGCCGCTAAAATCCTCTTCTATAACGCTATCTCGCGCAGCGTTTATTCTGCTGGACCAATCTCGCACCGACTTACGAAAGCTGCAGCATTTCCTCGAGCGTCGATAATAAACGATGACGTCAGTCCCCGCCGTGAAATCAATAAATATCAAATCGCACGTGAAGCCGCGCCAATTGCGGTGCAATCGGGGCGGTTAATATATTTCTGGGGGGAGAGACCGATGAAAGGAAAGAGAGCGACTGAGAGAGAGAGAGAGAGAGAGAGAGAGAGAAAAGCGAACGAGTTCTATTACTCGCGACGTCGACGGAATTTCACGAGCGTGATTTTTGACGCCACTGGATTTTCGAGTGCGCGAGTTATTCAACCTCGCGATCGAGATTTCGCGGCATCGGGATGCCGTTGTAGATTTTGCTGTGCCTTTTTTTCACGAGAAAAAAAAAAGAAAAATACGAGCGCAAATTCCCAACGATTGCGCGCAATGCATTAGATCTTTTCTCGATGCACATCACAAAGCAACTATGGAATACTAAACCGATATATGCATATGTTCGTGCACAATTTTGTTTTTTTCCATTTGTCGAGTTATGAAGATTTTCATTTAATATTTATATGCGCTTGTCTCTCACAGAAAATTATATCCCGCGATCGAACGATGTAAAAAAAGAATTGTTAAATGAATTTCGTGCTACATTCAAACTTCATTGTCAAATTTTATTCGATTTCCACGCACCGAATCGCACTACGAATATTGAATTACGTCTTTCGAATTTTATCCGCTATTTGGTTTATTTCCAAATTCAGTCGTCCTAAAATCTCATTTTATTTTTTTCATTTTATTTTCACACCGGAATGCTCTTTGAATTCGGCTCGGCGATTCGATCGATTTCTCAAAATTGAATCGTTGCGAATTTTACCGCGACTACGATGTTACCTCGCTCTGCGCGTACGTACGTACGTACGTATGTACGTACGAGCCCGCGTACAAGGGTTCGTGGAAACGTGATGCACGAAAAGGTTAAACCGGCGATGTTTATACCTGTGGTAACCGCTCTCTGTGTTCGCGTAGTTCGACAAGTTTTCGCGATGCTCGCCTCGCTCTCGCGCCTCTCCTCTCTCTCTCTCTCTCTCTCTCTTCCCGAGTCGTCGGATGCTACATGACTCCGTGGAGATGCCGGGCTGAGATAGATTATCGTCGTGATTAGATCTTAATTCGATTCATTTGTCTAACCCTCTCCCCGCCGACTCTCGACGTTTGGGGCGCCGAGTGCGAGCGAGCGAGGCGAGGAAGAGAGGGCGAGAGTTCTGATTCACGAAGTTCGGCGTCTGATACATTCCGTGCGGTGTATTAAGCAAATTCCCCGTCATTACAGCGAGCCCGATGCTGTAAACCGTGGGTCGCGCCGCGTAAAACGCTAATACGGACCTGTTGATTTCGAATCATCTATTTTAGCTTGCTTTGTTAGACTTTCACCCTCCCTCCCTCCCGGCCGTGGCAGATGCATTTCGCTGCTCCGAAAAGAACCCTTTCTCTATATCGTTGTGTTACTTGCTTTTTTACTGCGCGTGTTCGATTCTTTGAGAAAGAAGATAAAAAGAGAGTTATCTGAAATGGTTGTTTTATTGTTTTGCTTATGCTTATCAGATTATACGCGACGAGGTACCATAAAAACGTGGTGAAGTCTTCGAATTGTAGATTAACGCGAGGTGTTTAAATTAAATAGCGCTTGTGTCAGATACGCTGAAAATTTATGTGTCGTGATATTACTTAAGTAAGTCTTTCTCTCTCTCTCTCTTTCTCTCTCTTGATATCAAAGAAGAGAGCAAGTGATTTTATTAAATTTATGGTTTCTGGCGAAGTAGTTTTTTTTTGTTTTTTTCAATTTTTGTTTTGCCTTCCCATACGTTTTGCTTTTGTTTTACAAGAAGCACGTTTTGCCACCAATATTAGAAATTTACGCAAAGTACGCTCGGCAGCGGCGCTATTACCAAAAAGCGCATTACGAATTAAAATCGTCGCAACAATGGCCGCGTGTGAAGAGGAACTCCAACAACGAGGCACGTCTTCGTATACAACATTAAGAACAGAGAGAGAGAGAGAGAGAGGAGAGAGAGTGCAAGATCAGTTGTTCTTACACGCGCGTTTCCTCCGAGAGGATCGCACGGGGGCGTCTTCTCAGGAGGCGCTTCCGCAACCCCGCCTCGATAAGAAGCTCGCCCGGTGCCGTAACACGGAAATTACTGCAACAATAACTCTCGGTACCATAAAACATCGTCGTAGGCGAAGCTCGCTATCTCGCGCGCGGTTACCCGACGAGACCCGAAAGCCGTTTCATCCCCCGTCCGACCCCATCCTCTCTATACTCGAGGCCGGAGCTCTAAGGGCACCGGCGTGACTCTTCGTCGTTCACGTGGTCGACCCGGACTACTTAATGTCTCTCGATGCTATCGATCCTACCCACCAGCGAGCAGAGAACGAAGACGTGCGCTCGTGCGCGCGCGTGCGATCTCCGACACGTCGTTTATTACTATTATATTAAAACGTGTCCCTTCATGTGGCAACGGCAGAGTCCCGCGTGACCGCACGAGTGCGTGAGCCGCATGACAGCGAGGGCCGGGAAGCTCCTCTGGCTTGTCTCATCGGGAGACTTATAGCGGTTTTTCCCCTCCTCGCCCTCTTCCTCTCTCACGACCGCCATCGATTCGCGCCACCATCATCGTCGTGTGTCCCCCGGGTTCCTTGTGTACGGGGTGTCCCCGGCCGACCGCACTTCCGTTAACGACAGATAACGGAATGAGTGGATGAGGCGTGTGTGCGTCGTTCGACGAAATGTCGAGGGTCCAATAATTTCCGAGGAGGAGCGCGAGCGAGATTAACCGCTGATAAGGATGTTCTCTCGCTATATCGCGCGATATTGGGAAGGGGAAAGGAAATAATTCAAAGATTTCTCGTCTACGCATAACGTTTGCATTAAATATAAACTTCAAAAAGAATCAAAATAAATTATGTATGCGCTGCGGAGAGCAATAAATCGGATCCGCAAGAAAGAAAGAAAAATTCTCTCTTCTGTATGCGACGTTTTCTTTCACCAGCTGTCAATCGGCCGCTGATTTCTTTCTTGCAGAAATCGATTTATTGCTGCACGTATTTTATTTTTATATTGTATATAATACACAAACTCTTGTGTACTGTATACTATATTCGCAGATTTTAAATTTACGTCTAATCGAAAAAAAAACGTAATTTCTTGCGGAAATGAAACCATACTAGTCTCGACAGCTGCACGTCACCACAGAGAGTGTTGATCGCACGAGGAGGAAGCGCAATTGTCGAAGCCACCCTGTATATATCTCGCTACCTCTCGTCCGCGTACCCTACGCCGAGCACACGTCCGCCCTTGTCCTCTCTTTCTGTCTCTCTCTCTCTCTCTCTCTGTCTCTATCTCCTCCACCACCACCACCATCCTCCTGTATCGTCCCCGGGGCATCCTCTCTGCACTTCTCTCTCTCTCTCTCCCTCTCTCGGCTAACAACAATGCCCTTCTGCCATCGGGCTGCGACCCTCTAACCCGACACACGACACCGTTTGCCCTCGCGATGCGATGCGATGCGATGCGACGCGACGCGCCACGACGCGCAATGCGACCGAGTAGCTAGCTGATGCGGCCGGCAGATAACCGGCTTCGGAGGGTGGGTTTTCATCCGGCTAAGGAAACCCGGTGTACGATTTCCGTAAAGCAATACCCCCAGGGGCGAAATTAAGCGACTGTCGCTCAGACATACGAACGCGATGACGACACCTGCGATTCCCTTTCTATCTCTCCTTCTGTATAGAAAGTGGACCCTCCGTACCGGAACTGCACGCGAGAGGTGCAGCGCGCTCCTTGGTGTCGGATAACCCGATTTGCGACGTGCATATTTTGCGTGAACGACGTTCCACGCACTCCTTCGGTAATCGGAATTATCGGGCGATCGGGCGGAAGAGGAGGAGGAGGTGGTATAGGAGAACAATATGGCGATCGAGATTGTGGCCGTAGGCTACGACGGAAACTAACTTTCTTCCCTCCGGCGAATAATATTAACTCTTCTCTCAGCATGTATTTACAATAAATACAAATTGCGTGGAAGTTTATGTAAAGGAATTATTGTGCTTTGTTACGCCGTGTATATGTAACTTTTTCGTGTCCTACGTTATTTTTACTTTTCAGAAAGCATTTCTCTCTGTCTCTTCTCTTCTCTCTCTCTCTCTCTTTTTCTAGACGAGAAATTAGATCCTCTTGTACAATCGTCAAAAGATAATTTCTACGCGATCCGCCGCTTTCAATTCTAGCGATTTTGTGCCATTTTCACGTTACGATTTCTGTGCCCGAGAAAAGCAACGCACAGTTTAAAAAAGCTGTGTTACTTTAAACTCGCTATTGTAAAGAGTCGGAATTGACTTTCAGCGATTTCGAAGTAAAATGGCTGGGAGAGAACGGGACGACAAAGCAACAAGCGGGAAGATCCTGTCTCTCTTTCTCTCCCTCTCTCCCTCTCTCTTTCTCCGGACTCTCCACAACCATTCATATTATCGAATAAATCTTCAATACGCGATTCCCGATTCCCCCGCCCCCACCGCCATCACGCCCCTTTTTGTATTGTTCTTGAGCGCGCGCACAGATATGGATATTGGAAGCTTATTGCGAAAGAATGATGAACTTTTAATCAATCGCGAGCGGAGCAGTCCGGCAAAACTTTTCGCATTTGCATTTATTTTTCATTACATTTGTGCATCTCTCGATGTAGTTTCATCGCTTCTCAGATAAATACGGGCGCAACGAAGCTTCAAAGAAAATTTCAAATGGTGAACTTCTCGTTTCTCCCGCTGTAAGGAGAGGAACAAAAAGCAGATTGCAAGACAGTTAAATCGCGTTTGAAATTTATATCTCAAATAAGATACATTTTAAACTTCTTTTTTTTTTTTTCAGCGCTTCTATTCTCGCGATTCCTTACATTCGTGATGAATCGTCGTAGAGAGAAACGCGGCGAAAGACCATCGCTCTTTTCTTTCAGTTGCGAATTGTTTAACGATTGCAGTTTACTGCCTCGAGTCTTCGAAGAGAAAACTTGATGAAGAGTGTTATTTTTCCTCACGTATACATACATGTACAGTCTTTCACTTCTTAGCATTCTTGTATTCTCTATATTGAGAAAAATATACATTTTAACGCCTCGTTACAAGCGTTTATCCTGTCTGTCGATCGAAAAATAAAATTCTCGCGCGCGACGGAATATTATTCCAAGAATCAGATACGCGAAGATGACAGACGTCAGCGATAATTCGAAATATTTCGCGTGTCTTGCCCGAAATATCTGGGTTCGCGAATCGGATTATCGGATCGCGGGATCTCCGTGTGTGTGTGTGTGCGCGCGCGCGCGCGCGCTCGAGCGTCGATCTATCACTATCGCGAGAAAAATGGGCGATACCGCGCGGTGCTTTGGAATTCCACTTGTATCGAGCGTCGTTTCGATAAGCAAAACAAACGTCGCCCGAGCGGTGTCTCGGCAATAATGGAATAACGATAGCGTGCAGAGAGAAAGAGAGTGAGAGAGATGGCGGCCCAGGCTGCTCGGTTCGCTGGCTACGCCCGTCGAAAGGAATTCGTGCGCGAGTTCGATCTCCATCATCGGGGCTAGGAAATTAAAAGGTTATCCGTAGAACGAATGGTTATTTCCCCGGCATGGTGCGCGCGTTCACTTCGGAAGCCGCGATTGAAAATTCCGTGTCGGGGGACAGTAAATCGTCGAGTTAACTACATCGACTGCCCTTCGACACGCTTTTCTCTCTTCCTCCTCCTCCCCTCCTCCTCTTCTTTTCTCCTCGCTTCCCTTTGTTCCTCTCTCTTTTGTGAATGTCTGCTCGATTTGCGAACGAACGGGGATATCGCGGACAGAAAAGTAATGCCCTATCAGCCCCACGCGCGTTTATTAGTGCCATTTTTTTTTTTTTTTCTGGCCGTGTCTCCGCCACTCTTATTTGCCTAACGAAAAATGCCCGGCTGTAGGGTAATCGGACCTCTCGATCGTCCGCGAAATTGGCGTGGCGCGGCACAGGCACGGATTTATCGTTGCCCCCGCAGCGATCACGGCGCGCACGAGGTATATCCTCCCTTATCGGTAACGAAGATTTATCTGCGACGAGACTTGTAAGGTGTTTTGTCTCGCGTCGACGAATTTGCTTGCCGATATCGAGCAGAGAAATAGACTCGTTTGCCGATCGATGATCGATTGCGCATAAGCGTGTGATCGTGTTCTCGTTAAATATCTTAGAATAAATGTTTCGATGCGATATTCTCTTAAATTTCACATTACGCGTGCACTATAAAATCCATAAAAAAAAATCTGAGGACTTCACATTGACTAGTATCTGATTCTATAACATATTTGTTGTTCGCTCTTGACACAAAGACTCGGCGAGGTTATTTTTCGGCTCGTCTGTTATCGTTTGAAGAAGCACGGAGAATCGAGGGGGAGACAGGAGCTTAATTTTATTTGTATACAGAGGATGCGCATTTCGGGAAGCACAAGCCGGCCATTGTGCGCGAGGGAGGGGATGGTGGATTCTCTCTCTTCTCGTGGGCACCTTCTCGCGCGATAACCGCCGCGACCGCTGCCGGCTGAATCCCGACCCTGATCGATACACTCGACTTGTTTATGCCGCGCGGGATGTGTACGTGGTTTTCCAGAGAGAGCGATGCCGGCACCGCAAATGTAAAACGCCCGGCCATAAAACTCCCGCGGTAGACAGCTGCGATCGCGACTTTGCCGCCTCCGATATATATACCCTACGTAGCAATGCACGTCGCGCCGGGAGAGCGAAGACGTATGCGACGTTTTCGCCCCCCAATAACGCGGCGAGATCGAAGGACTGTCCAAATATTGTCGGGACGCTTCGGCAGAGATTCGGTACGGCGAGTGGGTAACGGGAGTTTGGGGTAAGGGGTAGCGCCGGGATTGACCGGTCCTTTTCTCCTTTTTATCTTCTGATTTAAGTCACGAGGAGAACGCCTGAAAAATCCCCGGTGAAAGGATCGCGGGCAATCAGTGTCGGCAAACCGATGGTGCGGAAAGCTGGCCCTCCCGGGATAACTTATACGAGACATTCGGATCTTTTTTCAGAAAATACTGCAGCCACTTCTGCCAACGATTGCGAGGACGACTCCGTTCTGTTCCATCGGTCTGACGAATTGTCGGTCTGTTTACACTTTTATACGAACGATATTGTGCGGCGGAATATATCAGGAAAGATTTTCTTTTATTAAAAACAAATTTCTCGTCGACCTCGATTCTCTCGATGATATTTGTTCGCCAGAGAAACACATTTTCGTGTTTGATACTTTTCCAAATTGAGAAGATTCTATTTTTACCTTTTTTTTTTTTTATTTCGAAGCAGTAAAATATCGACTCCTTTTCGGTGATATATTGACGTTGGAAAGGAAAAAACAATGAAAAAGAATCGCACTCTCTCTCTCTCTCCGATTCAGCGCGCGAGACTGTAAACAAGTAACGAAATCTTATTTTTCGGCAATTACTTGGTGGATCTTCATACAGAGAGAGAAGCTTTAATACGCGAGACTTAATTAACAAGATATTCAATAACGAACTCTTGGAAAGTTGCAACCGACCGAAGATTCTCGTCGTAGGAAAAATCGATCCGCCAAACTCGTTAAGCAACACAACCCGTCTACTAATTCCCATCTTCTCTCTCTCTCTCTCTCTCTCTCTCTCTCGCCTCCTTCTCCTTGCTCTCACGACCGGTGCTCGTGCATACAGAATATGTACGTAAAATGGCGTATCTTACTTAGTTAGCAAGTGGATCGCAAGATTCCCGTTCGGTTTTCTCGAGTGACAAAGGACCAACGGTGACGGTGATAATTAACACTCCTTGGATCTCTCCGCGTGAATAAACGACGTGCCAAGTAACGTCGTTGCAACTAGGATAAATAATTTACAAACGGCTTCTCGGCGACGCGGGAAAATCTTTGTACAAAACACGCGAAATGTAACGCGTCGTCCCGCGTTGAAACAAAACGGATTTAACGTGACACGAAGAGCGAAGAGGTACACACACCACCTGCGAAAGGAAGAAGGGTCACCATGGCGACCTCACGATTTCGTCTCTCTTTCATACGAGAGAGAGAGGGAGAGCGAAGATCCTTCACTGAAGATGCCCGATGAGAAGCGTCGTCTGTCTAAGTGCTCGACTGAATTAATGATATCGACTAACGGTTTTCGATGACGAAAACGTCACGAAGGACGTTTCCCGAATAAATGAAGCTCCTCGAAGCGGTCCCGGAGCCTTTTTGGCTAATTTGCCTAGCATTTATTTATTATTTAAACGCCCGGAGGGATGTAAAGCGGCCTCGTTTCACGGGTTTTCCGGAGTCCTGGGGCGCGAGAAGTCGGACACGCTACACAAAAGGTCACGGTAATTTACCCTCGCAGAAACAAAATTGTTATTTTAATGAATAATAAAATAGCAATTATTCCGAGTTGCTACCTTCGAACTAAGTAGAATGTAAAGAGTCAAAGGTTGTGAATATGTCCTTCTATGGTTTGCTTGGCGACGTAGTGTGAAAACAATTCGTATTACTGTCGCTACGCCGAAAGAAAAGTGAGATAATGACATCTAAGGGGGGGAAAAAGAAGGAAATCGAGCGTGCGATCGCAATTAGGATATTTTATCGTGTTTCGGGGGGAGAAAAAAAAAGGGAAAGACTTTATTAGGCGGAAAGATCGGAAGAAGTTAAGACACTCTGTAGAATTTATGTGCGTAGTAACCCTGATTATTGCCATAAACTGACCTCCCACTTTGTTGAAGAGTGGTTCTCTTCCCTCATTCTCTCTTGCTTTATGCGTGGACAAGGGTTATAAAGATTAAGAAAGAGAAATTAATAAGGGAAGATTACGGTGAAGTAGCGCGTGCACAATGATAAAGGGTAAAGAGTGAGTCTGTAACGCGAAACGTTCGCGTAAAATTATATAACGCGACTTCT
Source organism: Pseudomyrmex cubaensis (assembly GCA_014825685.1). NCBI lineage: Eukaryota > Metazoa > Arthropoda > Insecta > Hymenoptera > Formicidae > Pseudomyrmex > Pseudomyrmex cubaensis. Next base: position 54,358 of record QVOA01017137.1, on the reverse strand, counting down.
TCGCCGCCGTTCTTTGCGGCGCGGATCGTAAAAACTTTTCCTCTAACGTTAAATCCACGATAAAGATTCCTCGCCTGGAGATGATGCAGAGAGTATCCTCCGTCCGGTTAATGCGACATTGAGCGCCAACGACGTTTTTTTCGACGATGAATAGCCGGAAAAATGAACAGCCGCACGGGGGTGGATTTGCCGCTTTCCCAAGCTGTCTCGCTAAATTCGGTGGCCGAGTTTGCGGGGGCCGCAGTTATCGGATAATGCGATAATGAGCGTGTAAAGTATGCCGGCGGCTCTAGCCATCGCGATTTTATTCTCGATAAAGTATTATTTGGGAGAATCTAAAAGACCAGATAATTTTTGTACGTAAGTATAATTTCTGTAATATATTACATATGAAAATTCTGTAAAATAACTCTCTGTGTCGTACTCTATCATATTAATATAAAACGAGAATTAACTGCGGATTTTAAATTACGGAGATTTAATTAAAGGAGATTATTGAAAGTGTCAATATTCCGAAAGTGTGAAAGATAAGATCTACATAAGAAAAGGAACAGAGATAATATCCGTGCTACTTTAAGAGCGCGATAGTAAAGGGTTATTCGAGCAATTCGAGAGCCGTGTGCGGAACCGACAATTGCGCCATTGAAACTAATTAAGTCCCGTTATCGAAGGAAATATTTGCGCCCATTACCCACGGCTTTAGTCCGCGTTTAGCGAACGACAATGGAATACAATATGACGTTTGTGTGTTGTTGCGCTCGTTGTGTAGTGGTTTGCTCTCCCGGAATACGGTGAAACTTCCCTATCTCAAGATATCAACCCTCAGATTGGGAACAGGAACCCGTGACTTTATTTATTCGCGACCGTACGGGGTATAAGCGGGGTAGCACGCTATCTAATTCCGAGCACCCCCTCGAGCCTTCGAGTGCAGCAGCCCGGGGAGTGCAGCTTCGGTAGTGCTCTTTCTGCTCTTTTTCTTCCATCCCCGAGAAAACCTCTGGCATTCGGCGACTCGCCAGACGTACTCAAGTCGGCATCCGGCCAATCCCGACGCGTGATTTACTCTCGCCGTCATGATTGACTCCAAATCACATTCGTCGACGAGCCAACAGCGGAAAATAATACTTTTTTTTTTATCTTGATTCTAATGCGCTTATTTGTTTTATTGTTTTAGCAATTCTCCCGATTCTTGTTCATATATTTCGTTCGTAATTTTTTTGCTAATTGAAAAATTTAAAAAGACGATGTTTTCTTTTATAATCCAATTATCGTGGAATTATTCGCCGATTTGTTTTTCTTGCGACGTAATTACGTTAATTATGTTAATTTTGCGCTCACGAAAACGGCAAATGGACCGGATATCGGGGGTGCGATTTTCACGATTCCGCGCGGAAGCGAATCGTGAAAATGCGGCGCAACGTTTAGGATCTCTCCTACGGCGAGTTGTTTCGATTGGCGAGCCGCGCGTCGGTTCACTCCTGCAGAAACCGATCCAATTATCCGTTACGCCGGCAGCGCGGACTGCCGCGTGAGCGAACGACCGCTTTTATCGCCTCAAATCTGCGGCGCCGCGACACCGCATCGACCTATCCCTGTACCGGTCGACGGTGGTCTGCGCTGATAGCGGATACCGTGTGTGTCGGCGTCGAACAATTCGGTCGCCTCTCTTTTCCATACTGCGCGGCTCACGTAATTTGTCGAACGGTTTATCCCGGGATTCGTTGGGCAAATCGCGAGTTCGACGAACCGGATCGCTGTTTACGACCGCGCTCGTTGCGCATTTCTGCTATATCTTTCTCTTTCCCTCGTCAAATCGACGAGAGGCAGCTTCCGTTGGCTTTATCGCCGACGGCACGCGAGAAGGGGAGCTGCAGCGGCAAAAGTGAGAACAGGTCAGAAAGGAAACGATCGAGGAAAAAGAGAAAGAGAGAGGGAAAAAGATTGACAGAGAGAGAGAGGAAAAAACGGACGAGCGAAAAAGGTAAGTTAAGAATGGTCGGTGAGGGCGACAGAGCGCGCGCGAGGGAGAGAGAGTAAAGGAGAGTAAGACGGATGGGCCGAGGGTGCGAGAGCGTCGGAGCGAGCGACGGGAAGAGAGGCGGAAGGAAGAAGAGCGTGAGGGCGGAAGGTAAAGTTGAGGAAGCCGGAGAGAGCAACGCGAGAAAGGAACAAGAGGGAGCGAGTGCGACAGGAGAAAGAGCGGGTGAAGAAGAAAGAAGGGAGAGAGCACAGAGGGACTCAAGTACTACGCGCGACGACCGAGAGTCGTCGGGAAAGCCACCAGGAAGGATGGATCAAGGGGGAATAAGAGAGTGAGAGGAGAGGGGATCGTTGGGGTGGAATAGAGACCGCCCGAGAAGGGGGCGAAATAAAAGCGCACCGAGCGTGAAAGTAATCTCGTGACGCTAAAGCGTCCGCGAACGCGACGGACTATAACCACCGCCCGTGATTCCCATTGACGTCGTGCTGCGATACAGCGGTGTAGTTAGGGATGTTAGAGTCCAATGTAAAGAACCCGCTTTTCATAGTTATGTTCGTTTGTCTTTGTCTCTCTCTTTCTCTCTCATTCACTTCACTCACCCTTCTCTTTCCGGGCTGCGGGATATTCTTGTCTAATTACAAACAATTTCTCTTTATGAAGGAGACTGTTTCTCTTTACGAAAAGAAGTTGTGGAAATTTATATCAGTGAAAATACGACCGAGAGCGTATTACACGCAGCGACTGCTAAATCTTCGGGGAGGGGAAAAAAAACATTTTTCGAGAATTCCTTGAATTTTGTTAGATATTTTTTATTTGTGCAATTTCCGGACTAAAATATTTATTCCAGATGCGAATTTGAAATAAAGTTATTTATTTATCGAATAAACTTCTTAAAACACCTGCTTCCCGACGATTCTGAAGGAGAAGATCGAGAAGTCTCATTCGGGGTTTTAAATATTAAATTAAAACGAAACTCTCGTCCGCAATAAGAAGTTAATGTCTCGCGCGGGAAAGAATACGTTCATAAATATTAAATACGTAATTGAGTAAATTAAGTAAAATATTAATTACGACTATCACTTATATTGCGCGCCGCACAACATTCGCAAGAGCGGTGTGAAAAATATATAAGAAAGCAAACGAGAACGCTAATTCTATCTCTCGCGCCCGTTGAACGTTAAGGGATTAATTAAACCTCAATCGCGGAGGCGCGATTTCCCCAGAGAAAGACGCGCGGTATACAACGTATAATTCTCGTTATCATTAGATGTAAGAATGAATACAAGAGAGGAGCGGAAAAACCGCGTCGAGAAGGATGGAGAAAGAAAGAAAGAAAGAAAGAAAAGAGCGAGGCATTAGAAGCGGGGTTGTGGACGGTGACAGGAAAGGGAAAGAACAGGCCAATCCGACCGAAAAACAAAGAGCAAGAGTGAGAGGAAAGCGCGGAGGAGGAAGAGGAGGAGGAGGAGTGACGGTGGGGTGGAGGATCGCTCGGGGAAAAGATACAAAAACAGAGAAAAATGGCGAAACGCCGCGGGAGAGAAAGAGATGGACTGGGAAGAAGGATAAAGGGATCAGGAAGAGGAAGGTGGCGCGCGAGAAAAACACGTAGTCGAGCGGGACAGAAAGACTAACAAAAGGGAACGAGACACCAGAGAGCGCGCACGCGCGCGCGGCGAGGGGGAAAGGAAAGAGCGGAAAAACGAGAAAAAAGAGCGACGCGCAACGCGCTGAAGAGGCGGTGTAGGGCTTGCCTGGAAAAATGCGGAGAGGAAAAGTCGAGAGGCGAAGGTTTGGACGACGGGAGAAAAAGAGAGAGAGAGAGAGAGAGAACGGTCGGTAGAGTAACAAGAGATATAAAAGAACACGCAGGCAAACATATAAACGAATTAATTATATCCCACGGCAATGCGGGTGTATGTGGAGGAGATGAGGAAAGAGGGAAGGGGAGGGGGGATAAACGCGAAATGTCACATCGAACAATGGGTCGCCCTCGATGTCGATGATAGGCGTGCAACCTCGACGATAAGCCCGGCCGGGCTCAAGCGTCAAGCAGTATTGTCAACAGGTAATCATAATAACAGAAATCGTTAATAATGATGATTAAATGAGGTGTGCACGCGTGTATAATTTTCGAGGGCTGTAATAAAACCCGCATTTAGAGCTGAATAGCTCTTTCTGTGTATCTTCTCTTCTTTCTCTCCCAGTGTCTATCTACATACATACATATATTGTACACGTTCCTGTCTTTCTGCGCATTAGCGTTGATAAATCGCGGGCTATCTTGGTATTGTTAACGCTGACGGCGTAAACAACGGCGAAATATGCGCATTGACAGCGGCAGATTTCACGCTGCTTCCTCTCTCAAGCGGGGGATGGAAACCATAATTCTTCGTCCGCTCGTTGGAAACGCTTATTATTTCGACAAGTACAAAGCGCGGCGTGTGGAGAGAGAGAGAGAGAGGGAGAAGACGTGTTCCGGAAAGGTGGAAAGGAAGAATAAAATCTTATCTTGATTCTCTCTTAGCAAATTGGGTTATTTGAAACAACCAAGTGTAGTAACAAGTGTTCCGGGCTCTGTAGCGGGAGAAGAGGCGGGATATCTATTATATAATTTTGTCTTTTAACTGGAACTGTACCTTTATCAGCCTTTTTTAATTCCTCTTTTTAACGTGCGCGCGAGTTCTGAAATCTCTTTTGTCATTATTCGCTCTTACCCTGCATAATTCATATTCACGATCCTGTAATTAATACTCAAAATGAATATTAATGAATCTATAATAAGCATCCATTTTCAAGCGGGTGATACGCGCTGTTGTTGTTGTTGTTATTATTTTTTTTTCTTCTTTTTTTTTCATTTTCCCGCTGAAATTGCACTCGCGCGAGACTCAACGTTGATCCAATCCGCCGTAAAAGGAAAATTCCCCGCTAACCGAACAGTCGATCAAACGTCGGGGGCAGATTAAATGACGCGGAGAGATGCGGGGGTATTAAAAAATGTGGCCAAACAAAATGAATCATGTCGCAAGCGATACCGCGCGCAGGCGAGCGAAGCCCCGACCTACCCACGGGTAGCTCGTAAAATCGTGCGCGGAAGACAAATCGACGGAGGAGGATGGGGAAGCGGAGAGGAAGAGAGAAAGAGAGTGGTAGGGCGAAAAGGGCGAAGCGAGCGGAAAAGAGAGACAAATTGGAAAAGCCCGGGGAAAAGGAACGAGTTAGCGGGGGCACGTCGGAAGCGATCGGGGAACAATGAGGAAGGAGAGTCCGAGCTCAAAGCCAGGAAACCGTGCGTCGGAAAGCGTTGAGAGGACAGGAAGAGAATGGGGCGAGAAGAGGAGCGAGAAAATAATTGAGGACGAGAAAAAGAGATGGACACAAAGGGACGAAAAGCAAGAGAGGGAGAGAGAGAGGGGAAAGGAGAGTGAGTGTGAGAAATAGAAAAGGACGCTCTTTTGAAGGGACAGTGCGAAATAAGCGCGTGGTAAACGAGCAGCCAGGACGCCTCAGTGTGAAGAGCGAAAACACGAGCAAAAGAGAGAGAGAGAGAAAGAGAGAGAGGAAAAAGGAAATCTATTTATTATTCTGAAGCGAGTGTCTCTCGTCAGGACCGAGAGACTCCAAACGGGTCACATATAAAACCAACAGGAACAACAAGAGCGTATGTGACGACCGACTCGAAAAGTCTTTCGCGGTTTTTCTTATTTACAGTTTTACTGCAGCGTGACTCTTCCTCTGGTTTTTAGAATTCAGCTAAAAATTGTCTCTGTTATTATTACTCCAAAATAGTTGTGCGTAATTACAATCGTCGTAATAAATATGATAAAACTCATCTGACTTTCGTATTTTTGACAAATCTGAAATAAGACTGAAATATAACGGGAAGTAGAAACGCGACGTAAAATAATAATATTCTCGAAAATGGAGAAGATGGCGTACATATATTCCGCTCGGAAGCGGAAAAGAGGTAAAGTCAGTTCTCGCCACGGGGCGATGAGGAAGTGAGGAACAAACGAGACACAGGGTTCCGAAAGGGTGTGGGAGGGTGGACGGGAAGGGAAACTAACGAGTGCCGCAGCGGCGGTGGCACACCGCGGATATATGATTCATTCGGTGGCGCGTTACGAATGATAACTCATGCATATTGAACGGGGCAACGGGGGGGCCCCGGATTGTGTTCCGTGAGTCAGAGCCAGTGGCGGTACACGCGCGAGACGACGACGACGACGACGACGACAACGACTGCCGCTGGCAAGCAACCGGGAGAACGAGGACTGCGACGAAGAGAAAGGACTACGATAGCGAACGCTGATACGGCGGTTTAGCAACGCTTGCGCCAGTGTTGGTGCTAGTGGCGGCGGGATGGCGATGACGGTGACTCGAGTTCTCGATGAATAAGAGCGAGAGCTCGAGGGAGCGCACCCCCTTTTATCACCGCGGAAGCGTTTCGACTCCCAAAGAGAGAGAATCGGTGCGCGCTTCCGACTCGACGGCGTCGTTAATTAGGTCGAGCCCCGACGACGACGACGATACGAGCGAGCGGAGCGAGCGAGCGAGTAACGAACAAAAACCAATTTCGACGTAGCTCCCCGCGAAATTTTGGTCCCGGGAGCTGCTTCCCCGCTAAATGATAATATTTGGTTGCGCGTTCTCTCTCGTCCCTCGCGCTTCACCTGTTCGCGCTCTTCTCTGTCGTCCTTTTCAGTAATTTCCCGGTTCTTGGGTGCTGAGGCTGCTGTTGCGGAAGTTGCCGCTGATGCATATAGGATACACGGAGGAACGAATTTGGCGTGTGAATAAACGCCGCTCGAATTTTCCGCTGGTAACTTCGGTGCGTCGTGTCGTGCCGCTTCGAATTTCGAGCAAGCTCCTCCCCGTCGTCGTCCGTCGTTGTCGTCCGTTGCATAAGAAAGCGTTTTCTTCGCGGTTTTTTGGAATTTTCGGATCCCATGCAAATACCGCGAGTATGATACGAAAAAATATTGCTCTTTCTCCGCTTTTTTTTTAAAAAAACGTTTTTTTAAAATATTTTTTTATCGATGCCATTATAATACAAATTTCCTGCTCGATCAAGGAAATTACGATTTTTAATACAACGATAAAAATACTCGTAACGTGTCGCGAAAAAACGTCGATATCTCTCCTCGTCACAGCAAACTCGTTATTTCCTGTTTTAATAAAAAAAAAGAGAGAAAAAATAGAAAAAAAAGATTTTTGTGCCTCTTCAAATAGGTTTTGAAGCTTCCGCAAAAATTTTATGAAAGTAATAAGGATTCAACGTTTTTCGCGATATTTCAAGATATCCGATGAAGTTTCGTGTTTCGATTCTCGCAAAAAAGAACGAGGTCGAATAAATATTGCGCGCGATATTTTTTCATCTCATTTCTCTCGCCTGTCGTTGAAATTTTACCTGTTCGCACGCGAATTTCCGCCGAGAACCGCAAATGATAATATTTTCGGCCGTGCTCGGTTTTCTCAATGAGATCCGTGGGTAACTTCGAGTTTCTCGATAATAACGGAATATATAGGGAGCCAAAAGAGGGGGCGCGATCCTTTTTTACGAACAATGCACCCGGCATACATAAATAACCGGGGAACATTTTTTTCTCCGTATTTTTTTTACTCGGAGTCGAGGTTTATTTCTCGCTTTTGGGAAAGGATGACGGCGGTGCCTTTTGAAAATTTTCGGGAAACTTTGCCTAGCGTGAACTTGGAAAAGAGTCGCTTTTTGCCTCTCTCTTTCTTTTATTTTTTATCAAGTAAACGCGCGCAAAAAATCAGTTAATATTTCGCCATATATTCACGTCGCGCACTCAGTCACGCCAGAAGAGCTTACGGTTTATCCGTTAAAAATAACGTGTACGATATTTCATCGAGGCTCCGGCATTTTGACAAAGGCACGAGAAAGATAGATAGATAGAGAAAGAGAAAGAGAGAGAACGGGAGAGAGAGAAAAAAAAAGTGCGGAGCGAAGGGAATTTTTCAAAACGCGAGTTAAACCTACACGGCTCAACAGGACGATTGTTTCACGAAGGAAATTGCTTTTTTTCGCAATTTTCACCGTACGCATTTGACCGCGGAGATCGATGAGTATCTTCATTCTAGAGAGAAAAAAAGAGAGAGATCTCGCCTCTTGTCCATGCGCAATAAAATTAGAAAAGTTCTCATCGCTGAAATCGAACGGTTGACGATCGACGCGAAATGCCTACCATCGTGTAACGACGATGCGTTTCTCCGTGGAAAAAAATCAAATATTATAAATCGCTTACTTCTCGAACCAGTTGCACGCGTGCAGCACGCGACGATCGGCGCGACGCACGCACGGTTCAAATAAAATAAAAAAAAAAACCCGAGTTTTTCCAAAAACACGCTTCGCTCTATTTTTATACTCCTTTAAATAAACAATGAAACTTGATTTTCGGCGCGTGTTGTTTTTTGGAAACAGTAGATTCGATTAAAATGAAACAGTCTGGCACGAAAGAAAAAATACAATGCAAATAATGCAACTGCGCGTCGCTCGTTCTCTGTCGAATCTTGCATACAACAATAGGATCGCCGAAAGAGCTTCTGTGTTGTGCGAGACGTGTACGAGACGCGTTTCACAATTAAAAAGCATCGCCTTGACGACCGTAAGCTCCTCAATAAAAGTCTTTAGCTCTGTGACGTCTTCAATTAAGTCAACGACGACAACAACGGAGGACTACGAGAACGAGACGGACTCCTTCTCGCGATACTTTTTTACCCGACCCGTTACTATAATGAATCCAACCGTGATCTCATATTAATTGGCGGCTCGCTCTGACGCGACGTTAGCGAAGAGGGAAATAAAAACGCCAAGACGGGGGATCGTAAAGATCAAGTGGCGGTCGAACGAGAAAGAGAAAGAGAGAAAAGAACAAAAGAAAAAAAAGGAGAAGAGAGAGACAGAGAAAAAGTGCACACAAGAAAGCGTGCTTCTTTATGCGAGGAGAAGTTGCGCGTTTAATTCTACGTAGATTCCCGTGCTCGAGAGACGTACTATAAAAAAAAAAAAAAAACACCGACGATGAAAAAAAAAAAAAGAAAAAACTAAAAGAAGAAGAAAGAAGAGAAACGCGACAAACGAGAGAGGAATGGTTATGTATTGAAGCTGTGCGGCGCTCTTTATGAGAGAGTCGAGTGCGTGCGGTCGCAACTGCCGCTCCTAATACCGCGTGATTCCTCGCCGTTACGTGATTAATAAAAGAAAAGCCGGAATTAGCGGAAAGAATTCATCGCCGCAACCAGTCGGCGAATGAGATCCGCGATCGGATTCAGCGTATCACGATGCTCGCGTTCGATCCGTTGAATTTTTCACTCAAAAGTGTGATATTCTGATTCATATCGTACTTACATTTTTTCACCTGCCATTGCGAAATTATAAATTTTGTTAAACAACGAACGAACAAGAGTTGCTGTCTAAGAAAATTTATTATTTGAAAATCATTTAATTATTACACACCTTTCTCTTCTAGTTACAGATACTTATAAAACGTTAAACGATTCAGAATTTAAAAATTTACTTGCTGCAGTGTAACGCGTAAAAAATTAAACCGGAAAAACATCTAAAATACTTCGAGTCACACATTTTTAAATAATTAATTACGTTCACAAATCAACGAACGAGAATTGTCGAGCAAGGATTGCGTTGGAAACTTATTTGAATAATTTTTTGTACTTTTGTGTATGACTTACAATATTATAACCATAAAATAGTAAAAAAGATTCTGAAATTGATCTGTTCGATCTGTCCCGGCTGTAGTGCAGCAGTCGTCGCGACTTTAAAGCCCCCGACTCGGCGCTACTTCGGAAATAAACGCGGAAACAGGAGGATGACAGGCAAATAAGAAGAAGATTCGAGGGAATATCGCGCTATAGGCAAAAGGTGATGGCACAAAAGCCGGGCCGGCAGCCAAACCGAAGTTCTCGAAGCCGTCGAAGCAACTCGCTGAGTCGCAGGACGATTAGGAGAGGAATACGGAAAATTGGAAGGACGACGCCCTCGAGCGCGCGCAAAAAAAAGAGCAAAACTCTTTGAAGGCACGAGCGATATATCCATACATCGTAAGTCAGCCGTTGAATCTCTCCTCTCTCCTTTCCTCCTCACCCCGTCTTTAAACCCCGCTCACGAATATGGCATTGATATCCCCGCGAGAGTTTTTGAAGAGAGAAGAAATAGCGGGGCGGTTGGTGCTCGCGCCATGGGCCGCGCGGTTCATGGCGTGGTCTGCAAAAATAAAAGTGCCTTTTCATGTCAGAGTGCGGGAATAAAAGATGTTCCGTTTCCTTCTGCGGGAATAACCCGCCGACCTGGACAGGGGCGCGCGCATTGGATATCGTATTGCCGCAGTTCTCCTCCCGGTCTTGTAACATTGTTGGATAAAGAGAAAAAGGTTTTGAGAAAGTAAAAAGCGTTATAGAGAGACAAGGTTGTTAAGATGTGTTGCAACAATTGAAACGTTAACAATGATACTCTGCATCTTATCAAAGAACAAAACAAGATAAGAAAGATTGACTGACTGCGTGTAATAAGAGACTCTGAAAAATATATCTGTTCTCGAGAATAGCAGGGCGGAGAGTCACATACACACTGACATAAAGATTGCTAGATAACAGAGTGTTGGCAGAGAAAGGGCGCAATAAAACAAAAACAAAAAAAAAAAAAAGAAAAGAGAAAAAAGAAAACAAGAAAACGTATAACTTCAATAAAGATAATGATGTGACAGGCGAAACATAATTCTTCCCGGGAATATTTCATAAAAAAGTCGCACTCGAAAATGAATTTCATAAACTTCGCAGTATAATATAAAGTTTCATAAATTGAAAATGAAGAGACCGTCTCCGTTGCGCTCTTTAAAGTTGAAGAAGCTACGGAATCCCGCTGTCGCGGAGACGAAAAGAGACTGCAAGATTGAGGCGGTCATGCCGGTACATTAATTCCTAATACCGGTACGAGAACGTCGGCATAAGGAGCATTAAAAAGAAAAGAGAAGGGGGAGAAAGAAGAAGATGACGACGACGACGAGAAAGACAGGAAGGAAGAAAAGAAGCTACGGCGAAAAGGTCAAACGATCCTTAAGAGAGCGGCCTTTCGACGCGCAGGAACTTCTGGCGACGCAACGCGGATTTAATACTCCGTAATTTTCCGCGGTTACATAAAATGAATTAAAGAAGAAACGAATGTATAGCGGGGAGAATAAGCACGCCGCAAAATGACGCTCGTCGGACGGAAGAGCGCGGCAAACGGGTCAACCGAAAATTACATAAAATGCGATCCTTCGCGAGCAGAAGCGGCGCCCGCGAATTCTCCGATTGATTTAACCGCGAGCGCAGCCACATTAATTCCGCGCGCTGCGTAAGACGTGGAAAAATCGCGGTTAACGCGAGGGTTGGAAACGATAGAGGAAGGAGAGGGAGTTCGCGGACACACCGAAAAGGTAATTTGATGAAATATCGCGGCCTTCGGGCGCCGCCGGCAGACGACGCGGAAAGTCGCATTAATTTAAGGGCGATCGTAATGTCGGCGCGGAAAGAGAAGATTATTCGAACTTCGCCGATCGTCGCGCGCTATACTTAACTTCGGCCTCATTATGTCTGGTCTTTTCTCCTTTCTTTAATTGCCGCGACGATCGCGCGAGATCTGTCATCCGTTTGTCTGCGAGTGCGTATTTCGTCGCCACGCTTTACCGAATTGTCACCGAGATTATTAATTATTTGCCCGTCACACTCTTTCTTTCTTTTTTTTTTTAATTGTCGTGACGCAACTTGCGCTTGTGCCGTGTTGCACCATCATTACTCTTTCTATCTGTTGGAAATTATTCTCGTTTTTATTGCATTTCCTCTTTCTCTCTACGGGTGGCTCTATTTATAATCCATTTTCATCATTTTCAAACGAGCTCATTTTTTCCTCGCTGGTTATATAATCAAAATTGTAAAGTGGTTTTTTCGCGATCCTCTCAAACTGCGGCTTGTTTTTTTAATGATAAGTACTATTAAAAGGTAATTGAAAGGATAATTTTGTCTCTCCGTGTGTATGTGCGTACATATGAGTTCTTTTTTTAAACACACTTTTTCATTCGAAGTTTTTTTATAATAAATTAAGAAAAAACGACAATGTTCTATTTTTTGCAAATTAAAACTCGAGTCACTTTATTCCATGTATGGAAGAGGATTATCGTTAATTTTTATCATCGCTCGAACCGCCGCGAAATTTCGCGATCGAGGAACGTAAAAGGAAAGCAGATTGCGAAAGTTTTTCGAAACATTTGACCCACATCGCGCTACTTACTTCTCAAAAGTACGACATAGATATCGCATTTGCCGTAGAGCGCGACGTAACTGTTTCTTAGCGAGAGCAAACTGGGGGAGTCTTGTGGAATTATTACTTAACTTGTACCTTTTTCGAAACGCGCGCGGAAACTCGCGAAACTCACTTCCCCGTCGTGGATATGTCGTGGGATTTCAAATGTCACGCGAGAATCGAAATTTTTCTCGTTACCGTCCTTCTTTGTTAAGACGCTGTCTCTCTCACTCTTTTTTTTCTCTCTCTCTCTCTCTCTCTCTCTGTCTCTCTTTCTCTTTTACGGCATCTCTCGGCCATTTTTTAACGGCACCTTCACTCGTTAATTTCGCAACGAGCTTTGGGACAAACACACACACGCACACACATGCGCACAATAGCCATAAATAAAGCAGCGGAATGGTACGCCGTGTATTTGGAATTCCGGAAGAGGAGGAAGGGAAACTGTGCGAGAGAGAGAGAGAGAGAGAGAGAGAGGAGATAGGGATGCGGAGGTTGATGCGAGCACTCGGGGGAGGGCAATTCCGGGGATGTCAAGCACCACCATCAGTCTCTCGCCTTCAAGTATTCCTGTCTTCGAGTGCATCTCTCCACGCGAGCAGTCGTAATTCAGTTACGCTTGCCTGTAATTGTTGTATACTCAGAGGACTCAATTTTCGAAGCCCGCAGTCGCGTCAGACGGGATACCATTAAAACGTGTCGCTTAATTTGTCGCGTTGTGTCGCTCAATATTATGTTACGTCGTTAAGACCCAGCAAATACTCGTAATAACACTTACAAATACCCCGGGGTAAATTATGCTCAAAGTCAGAATTTCATAAACGTATTGTAAAACTCTTCCGTTAATTTATTGTGAAATTTACCGTCGCATCTCGAATTACATTGGGAGAACGAATATGCGTTACGAATATTCCCGACTTCGTGTCAGTTTTACGTAGCATTTTCTGCGTAGCATTTACAAATATTTTTGATAAAATCAATAATGCAACTATAAAACTGATAAATTTTGCAAAATTAGCAAGTAAACATTAACTCACTGTTGAAAAATAAATATTAAATTCCTTCGAAATGTTTATGTAACATTAACGTAATTTTTTTTTTTTTTTTTTTGCTTTTCTCGCGTATAAAATACAACAATCGCGGCTGTTGTTACAGACTGTATTACTGTCGACGAAGCCGAAGAAAACAACACGCGTCTAAATATTATTCTATTTGATTCGGTAGTTATTCCGCGGAATCGACGGGCACATCGCATACAAACAATAGGAAAAATAGCTTTAAAACCTGATCGAAAGTTTATCCACGCGCGCCCCGTAACGGTGGAGAATTGGATAAATTTGCGTACGGCAAATAACGGATGGGTATAATAAAGGGGTGAAAAACCTTTGTTTGGCGAATAAATATTAAATAAAATGTTACTCGTTTCATTCCTTTCTCTCTCTGTACTAATAAATAAATTTTAAATAGATTTCCTTGCTCTCTTTTTCTGTCTCTCTGCGTGCCTGCCATATTATTCAAACAAAAGTGAAGTAATGCGAAAAATTCATCCAAACAATGTCTAGGTACTGCGGTTACACCGTCGAACGGTGGTATACGACGGGGTAGTATCGGAGTTTTGGACGTGGTCGTCGTGACCACGGCGATCCTCGATAATAGGGTTAAATCGGCGGGAATTTATGGACTATGACCCTTCTATGTACGATTCATTCCCCTCTCGGCACAATGAAAAAGGAAGAAAAGAGAAGGAGAGAGAGAGAGAGAGAGAGAGAGAAACGAACAAGCGGACCAGAGCACGAGATCAAATTCATTATGTTTCGCATATTTTATGCAACTCGGGAGTGGTCAGCGCGCGCGCGCGTCGAAAGTTTACGTTAAATTAACTGGCTTGTGTGTGTTCTACACACGGGAATGCTCATTGCGGAATGCGCGTCCTAGGGAAGGACGAGATCGCCCTCCCTCGGTATCGGATCGTTAAAAGGCAATTTGTTAAAGCGGGGTCCTTTCATACTGTGTTGCTTCGTAACACGCGAAGGTATTTTTCGTCCCGAAAAAAAAGGCAAGAGCAACAAAACAAAAACAAAAAAAACAACAACTCGGCGGGGAAACTCGGGATCAAGTGTTCGACGTCGCGTTAGTTAACGCGAGAGTTTACGTGATGCAGAGCTAAATGTCTGTATATCGCCGCCGCGCATATACTTAAGGAGAATTTCCTTCCCTCGACGTTTCTTATAATGCCTTTGTTCGTGCATAATCCGGCCACGCTATATGAGGTAGTTTTTTTTTTTTTTTTTTCCTCAAAGAAAAACCTCAAGACACACCTGAGTGTGACGTTCGCGATTTAATTTGACAGCTGCATAATGCGCGACATTAAACGGACACGTTAGATGAACTTATCCTCCTCGCACGCGGAAATAATTCATTAATTAGAATAAGATGACAGGCGCGACGATGGTTATATATTTCTTGGAACACGGCCAGGATGTGTGTGCCGCGACGACGTCGCGACTGTCGTTTAATACGAGAGTTATGTCGTGTGATGTGAACCCGCACACACGTCCGAACAAAGCGCTGATATAATTCATGCGAGCCGCGCGGAAAGAACACGAGAGCCACGTGTGTGCGGGGGAGCCGTTCGCATTATTTTATATTAAATCAAGGACGAGACGACGGGACGCGCCGTCGTTCGTCGCGCGGCGAGAAACGCCGGAAAAAAATGACGAATCGTATCCTCCTCCTCCTCTCCCATATCCCGGATATTAAAAGGCCGAGAGCATCGTCGCGATTCTGCCAGTTTTATAATAAAATAACAGGCGCATGGGACATTTATTAAGGAAGTTGCTTGGGAGTCGCGCGACGACGCTGCGAGGCATCCGCGTGAAAAAAGCCACGGCGACGTGGATATAAGCGCAAGCGCGATAAATTTTTACGCTCCGGTGCCGGTTTTGATCGCTATAAATCTGCTCGAGATTTAATTTTATTCAGACGTCTCGAATGGAATAAAATCGATAAAGAACTTTTCACGGTGTATTTTGCAAAAATAAATGTGCTATATTTGAAAGAAAATCGAGATTGTGTACGATTAAAGATAACACGTCGTCCCGTTCCGAAGCGAAAAGTCGTGTCTCACTACGCAAAAAAACAGGATTATACGATAATTCTGGGATGTAAAACATAATGCAATTTTCAATTATGTTTACGAATACCGGAATAGATTTCCGTCAACGAAAAACCGATAATGTCGTTATAGTGTGCGGTCGGTATCTCGTCGAATTCCTCGTTTAACGCGAAAATGTCATTCGAGACGATTGCGTTAACTTTGACGCCGCAAATTAGCGGTTACGATGACGCTCTCTCTCTCTCTCCGCTTATTTCTGCGAAGAAAAATATATCGAATAATTGTGTAAAGTGATGCAATATTTTATTTATCAATTTCTCTCTCTCTCTCTCTTTATTTGTTAATATGTTTTTATGGAGTTGCAAAATTCATCACGCCGTGCAAAAATATATCTGCGAAACTTCCACTAAAACTTCTATTAAAATAATAAATTATCTCAATCGTGTTTTTCTATTCTAAGGGTTTGTTATCCGTCTATAACTCGCGGAATTTCAATATATTGCGGCGACGAAACTTTCGTAAACGCGACTTGGCGCAAACTTGCGCGTTAAATAGAGCGTGACGACGCGCGCCGAAAAAGAAGAGAGATGGGAGATGCGCGACACGGATGCAGCTCGGTCGTCGTAACAGCAGCACGCGCTTCCTTTATACGAGCAAACACGGCGCGGACACGCGTGAGAATTCGCCCGTTTGTTCCGGCGCGCGACTCGATCCATCGGTTCTCACGATTATCCGTGTCACGCATCGTCACATTGCTATAACGCGACGGTAATTTGCCAGAAGCGTCTATTAGTGCTCCCTGCTGTTTGCAGTCCGGAATTATAATCGGAAGGAAATTCGTATGCGTGTTGATCGCAAATTAGCATTTACGAGGTTTGGTTCGTTCTCGTTTCAATGTTTTGTTTGCGTGACGTTTGGCGAGAGAAAAAGAATCTAAACTTATCTTGGTTAAATTGGCCTTAATTTTTGCGAGGTTGGTTTAACAAAAGTTTTTAGCTCCGGAAATATTATTATACGTTTTTCCATGTTATCGTTCTGTTCTTGTGTGTGTGTGTGCGCGCGCGAGTGTATACGTAAGGAAATATGGTCACCCCGCCGGAAGCCACAAGCCAGTTCCCTCGTCTTCGTAATACCCGGACGTAACGAAGCGCAGGAATTATTTCTTATCCCTGTCGTTTCAGAAATTGCACAACGCGCGGTCATGGGCGTCGAGAGACCCGGGTTTTCTCCGGCACAGAGGTTTCTCTCTCTTTCCGCGCAGGGGAAAAAAGTTCCGGTCGAGAGAGAAATGCCGCTTCATTATAATTTCCATAGAACTCTCTTGTTACGGGGGCGAAAAAAAAATTTTGCTGTACACCGTATTATAGCGGAATAATTGAAATAATCATGAGAGAAGGAACAAGCAATGCGAAAAGTCAGGGGCAAGGGAAAAAATTTCGCCGCCCATGGCCGCTGCGCTCATTCCCCTTTGTGCTTATCCCTTGTACTTACCCGCTGTCCACGTAAAGGCGGCAATCAAAAGTACATTTTCACTTAACTCGTCGCGCTGGAAATTCCACGAGTCGGCGCGCCGCTTTGAAGCGGCTGTCATATCGACGTTCTCCATTAAAATTTATAAGAGTGACTCCGCGGGACCTTTTCTCTCCGTGTTGTCGAATATTAAATTAAAAAAAAAAACAAAAAAAAAAAACAGCTTCGTTACACTTAGCTTCTCTTCAATTAAGGACCATTCGCGGAGCGCGCGCAAAGGGCCAGAAATACAAGACGTGAATTGATTAATTCAATCTCATTATAGAAAGAGAGAAAATTACTTCTTGGAAAGACGTAAAGCAATTTATTACGGCGTTTAAATTGCTTTTTTTCTCTTTCATAATATAATTTCGACGTTGTCGAAAACAATTAAATTGCCGGAGAAACGAGCGTCATTATTCGAATAAACATTCAAACATTCGTCTTGTTTTCTCTCTCTCTCTCTCTCTCTCTCTCTCTCTTTTGCGAGCAAGAATATGTCAAGAAATTAATACCTTGTTTATAAACGTCGTAACCGTCGTCGTCGTCGTCGTCGTCGTCGTTCGCGGCAACCACCTGTTTACCTGACGTTATCGTTATCATCCTCCTCCTTCTGCTCACTCCGCTCCTCTCTCAGCTTCTGTCGGGGGCGTGTGTGTTGCTGCAGATTCTCTCTCTCTCTCGCTTACTAAGCACATCGTATGTTCCGTGGATTACATACTATTCTCGTGGAATATTCCCGGTTGTTCGAATCGCGTGGAGCATCCTCCATGAAGGAGAGACGCGTTTTCCTCTTCTTTGCTCCGCTTCGTCTGTTCCACCTTTCCGCGGCTCTTTTGATCTTCATTCTTTTCGGGCGACGTCATGCGTCTCGGCAAAAGAGGGATCGCGATCTTGCCGGGCTTTGTCGTTTATTTGTCGGAAGCCTCGTCGCCGCGATTCATCGTGAATTTTTGAAAACGCTGCTATATTATAAAGAGGAGCCACTCTGACGACACGTCGTCGCTTCGCGCGCATCGGAGCGAGCAAGGGCTTCACGTAACGATTGCTTTCGCATTAAAATGCGAATATTTTAAGTTCTCGATTTTGAAATGCCAGAGAGATACGATAAAAATAAAATCGTCAGGGAAATGTGTTGAGGTTTATAGGGACAAAGGGCATAAACGTATATTTCTCACAAGAAATAAAAAATGTATAGAAGAATTGTACAAATTAGACATTAGAATTTTAAGAAAATGGATTACAAGCTGTTAATCCATTTTCTCTCTCAAGTGTCTGAAATCGTTGATTTCAAACGAACGTGATACACACTCCCTTCCTTTGATTCGCACAACAGTTAAAACACAACAGTTTCCAATAGATAGAATTTGATGTTGCGTAAAACAAACTGTGCGAAAACATTGGTTTACTCCAATTATTCGCGTCTGGTTTAATTTCCTTAAAGCAAGACCTTTGCGCTGTTCACGGAAAAGCGCTTCGCGTAACGTTCAACGCAAACATCATTCCCTCTCGCACACAATCTTTCTCTCTCTCTCTCGAAACGTGCGCGTTTCTTTTCTCTGATCTCGCCCTCTGCCTCGTGTGTGCTTGCAGAAACAAACGGCCTGAGGATGCTGGAGCTGAAGGTGCCGAGGCACGTGATACACGGGCAAAATATAGATCTCCAGTGCAAGTTCGATCTGGACGGCGAGAGGCTATACTCGGTCAAGTGGTACAAGGACGGGAACGAGTTCTACCGATACGAACCCCGGGAAAAGCCACCATTCAAGATGTTCAAGCAGCCCGGCGTTACGGTAATCGTAAGGATTCCCCCTGTTACTTCACACTTAATTACTTAACATTTAGTTTTATATACCCTGTTTTTTTATATACCCTGATCCGAAATGAAAATCGCGCGAAGGGAAGCGCGAGGTGTAAATCTGTAAGTACCCTGTACAACCACCGGGAGAAAACAGGCCGAATTTTTGATTAAATCTCACGAGCCAAAATTTCCCTTTCTCGCTTTCAGACTCTTGTTTTATTTTGCGCTACAAACAAAATTGAAAGGTCCAACACGCGCTCGGAATTGACATAAAACCCTGTAACTCGCGAGAGATTTGCTTCGGCTTGCGGTGCTTGAAACCTACGATTTCACGTTTGAAACTCGCAACTTCCTTCGAATCCCCGCGTGGTGTAGACGATGGTGGAGTTAGCGATTGGCTTTTAAGGTTTATATCCTTCGCGTATCGTCGCCCGATGTTTTACTTTGCAACAGTCTTATTTTTATCGATTACAAACGTCAGCAGAAAATAATTTTCTACAAGAAGTAATTAAAATAAATATCACGAAAATAAATAAAATCGATTGTAAGTACATGGCATATAGGTGTGTGTGTGTGTGTGTGTGTATGTAAAAGTTTACCTAATACATAATACAGAAAATTTATTTAATACGTGTTTGAAAAACGCATGTGTGTCTGACGAAATTTGTTTTATCCGTAAACACCGCGGCAATGTAGCAATCAACATGCGTTAACCGATAACGAGAACGATTAAAGTTGTACGAGAATAAAAAAGGAATAGTGTACAATGTTTTGATTTCGGGGGGGATTATCACTTGAGCCGCGCGCCATTGCCTGTCTCTCCGGTGGAAGTGTTCTCATGGGAATGGCACGATGATTGGCCCACTTTCAATCACGCGCGAACTCCTCCCGGATTCTTCTTCGGGAGCGTGTCAGAGAACTAAAATCCGAGCTTTCGCGAAAGACATCCGAAAACGCGACTGAGCTCGCCGTTTTTCCGCTTGTTCTTGACCCACCGTATTTGTGTCGTTGGAAAATAAATCGTATGCGTTGTCGTTTGTTCGAATATTTTTCTACTTGAAAAAAAAAAAGACACATACACATACACACACACACATAAAGAGAGGGGTGAAACGTAAACCAACTCGAGGGAAATACATTCGAGCTGTAGTCGGCGACCGAAATTCCCGCTATGTTGTACGACGTACGTACACGTGTACGTGAATGTGTACCGTCGTGATAGAGACGGTAATAAAAACAGAACGCGAGTGCTTTGGCGGTAATGAAGATCGTAAATGCGAGAATTTCGAAAATATATATTTGCAAGTTTCTACATAAAGAGAGACATACATCCCGTGCGCGGAACACGCGACGAGCATCGTTTGCGAAAATGACTTTATCCGCGTAAATAGATAACGTGCGCGCGCGCACAACGCGCGAGAGGCAGAGCTTTTCCTTCAGAGGAATTTTCATTTCGGAAAATACTCGCGGCGAAAATGGCTTTCCATTCACCGGAGCGTCAAATATAAACGCTTTGCTTTACACGTGCGAGGCGGCGCGCGCGGCCGGACAAACAAAAGCAAAAGCGGCGCGCACGCGATCTCCTCGTCATAATGAGCCTTAATATTAACATTAATCACCGGGAGCGAGATTGGCGCTCGGGAACGCGCGCGGCCTTGGAAATTATCGGTCTACCCTCGCGCCGCCGTCGCGTTGTTATCGCTTGTTTATAATTACATCGATTAGTATAATGAATCGCGAGACGCGCGTTGTGCTACTCGACGGCTCGTGAAGATGAAAATTGCGGGGATGCCGACAACGATGACCTCTCCCCCTCGATGTGGCCTCGCGTTCTTCGCGAAACTAATTTAACGACGAGGGGGAGGACGTTGTTCGTTAAAGCGCGTCGTCGTCGCGGGCACGTCTGAAATTGCTTTTCGTCCTTGTCGTCCTCGTCGTGGTTGTAGTCATCGCCCGTAAAAGATAACGCATTACAAATTGATCCCGAGACAGGGGTTCCACCCTGTCCGCCGCGTTCTCCCTCCGCGTTTTCTTCCCTTTTCTGGGGTTAATGATATTTCCAATAATTTCAATTCCTCGCCGACTATATCACTCGCTTGGTTTTCCGCGCCATTGAGTGATACGAAAAAAATTCCGGTACGCTCCGCACGGCGCGGAAACTCCGTCGAAGCGAGGCTTCGAAAGTCTATACAGATAGAGGGGTTGATTCACCGCTCGCAGAGAAATTTCGCCGGAAGTTGTTGGAAAGAAGTTCATTTTGTGCTCGCGAATAGATGAATAATACGAATATATTTTCGGTTTCATTTGCTCCGCTGAGTCGAGCTAGATTTTTTTTTTTTTTTTTTCAAAATTAATGCTTTATTTTCGGTTAAACAAATTTGCGCCATTGTGTTAGAATAACAATCGTTTGTAAAAATATCTTGCGTTAAAGTTTAACTCTCTTGCGTTTCGCCGAAAATTTGCGGATGGTTTTTGTATTATACGACGCAAGAGAGTTATTTATGGTGAATTATGTACATTTCGTACTATTTTCTCTTGTTTCAGGTTCACAATTCCACCGAACGGTCGGTCGTTCTCGAATCCGTGAACCTTATGAGCTCGGGACGCTATAGATGCGAAGTTTCGGCGGAGGCGCCTTACTTTCAGACCGTGTCCGACCATTCGGACATGGTGGTAGTCGGTGAGCAAGCACACAAAGCAGATTGGTATTAATTAAGAGTTTTATCTTTCAAAAGAAATCGCGCTTAATCCAGCCCTCGCAAACTTGGGAATATTGTTGCGTCGTTGATTTATTCCCGCGACTCGCTGTTGTTCCACTTCTTATTATTCGGACAGTTATTGTTATCGCAAACATTCACGAACGCAAAAAAAAACTCTGCGCCGACTAATCGTGATTTTATTCGTGTCCGAATTAACAAAATCTTAAAGAAAAATTGATAGAAAGAAAAATGGTTTAATTTGTGGGCATAAATTTATGTGTGTCGTTTAACGACGAAGGAATTTCGATTTCGCATTAAAGAGGAAGAAGAAGAAGAGGAAGAAGAGAGATTTTTCATGGTAGATTAAGAATTTGGAGGATTTTGAAGATTTTATAAGCCACTTAACGCGAGAATTAAAGGAACTCGCGGTTCCAATATCTTTGAAAGAGTTAATTATGTCGCGTCAGTTTTAATCCGTCTGCGAAAAATGGGCGTTATCTGCTCCTCAAATAACGCTCCGCGACTTGTGTGACGAATCGCTGACGATTCATCCTATAACAGTAATATCGCGTTCATAAGTTTTTTGTCTTCAATGGTTTTGAACGTTTCCCGTTAATCAGAGGTCTTATTACCTCGTGTGTGGTTTCCAGAAATATTATATTTTCTCTCAGTTTTTTGCGCGAGAGATTCGTTCGCACAGAAGAGACGAGATAAAGTCAGAGTCAATATACTTTAATTAATATTGTTTAACTTAATCTCCACGATATTAAATATATCTCTTCGACGTTATATTATATCGACGTTAAATTTGTCCATAATTCTTTCACTCGAAGGATTATTATTTTCGAGCTAAGAATAGCCTCTCGATATGTATTTGGAGTTCAGAAACACTCGCTCATTTTTCACGCACAAATCGAATTCTTGATTAATAACATCGCGCGCGAGATATCGCCTGAAAAGATTTTCCGATAACTATGCGGAGGGAGATCCTTTAAGTCTAAATAAGATTCGCCCGTGGTTGGTTTTCCCATCCAATATTTTTTAATCCGCATCGTAATCGATTATTATTTATACTCTTTTCCCGACTCTTGACGCGAAATCGAACGTGATTTGCGTTAGTGGGAGGGGAAAGTCCAGCTTAACATACATCTCCGATTGCTCGGCTATTATTCGCGCCAGCCGGCCGGTGAACTGCATGCATCCACATATTCTGCACGTGATATATGTGTATATTGTTTAGATGCATTATATATTGAGTGCAATGATTACAGCAAAGTGTTACTTCGTTAAAATTTCCGCGCCGGTAAGCGTAAACAAGTTAAGCCGGCCGCAACAAAATTACGGTCAGGCGGTATTGCGTTGAAATATTCGAGCTGGCGTGCAGGCTAAAAGCCCGTCGCTCGAATTAATCGAGGAACCGATCCTTTCCTCGCGTTCTCTACAACAGGGTTACTTAGGAGAGTTCCGATATTTCCAGCCCTGCCGGAGAACGAGCCCAGTATCACGGCGCAAACCGTCGGGAAACAACGTTATCATAGCGGCGACATCATGCGGTTCAATTGCACTTCGGCGAAGTCGAAGCCACATGCCACTCTCAGCTGGTTCATCAACAGCGAGCCCGTGAGTGTGTTCCAGACATGAAGCATCTCTCTCTCTCTCTCTCTCCCTCTATTTCTCTGTTGTTTATGTACCGTAACCATCTTCTCATCGGGAAGCGTAAAACTTCGTGGTGACGCGCGTCACCGAAGTCCGAGATAAGCCGCGATCTCGGCACAAATCCGTCTCTAAAGTCTCTAAAGTCTCAGAATTCCTAGTGCGCTTACAGAAAATGAAGGAAAAAATCTCTTTCCGCGAATTCTTCGACTAATCTCTTGTGTATATTGTTTCTTTTTGTTTTTACTAGAAAATAAAATAATCAAAATTATATAAATTTTAATTTTTCCTCAATTTTTTGATAAAACATGACAGTTTTAACATTTTACGTTAATTTATATCAGAACATTAAATGTCTTTCGTTTCTTAAAAATTAAATTTAAATTTTAAAACTCAATCTTTGTTCTCTCCTCATTTCCAGCGATTTAAAATTTAATTTAACATTTTTCTCAATTTGTCTAACAATTCGGTGCAACATCGATAATTGAGTTTTGAATTATTCCGTTAAGACGAAAATCCAAACGCCGCATTACATCACTTCCGTGTCTTCTTCAATTAATCAACGAGTTTGACGCTAAAATATCGTTAGGTGGCCGTACAAGTGACAAAGTTGAATCTCCACGTCTATCTTAATAAGGACTTCTCTTCCTCGTGATACATCATGTTTTACCGCCATCGTGACACACGAGTTACGAGGTTACGTCCGTAAAAAGCGCACTTTGATATCACTGTACTACGACGCGCGACGGTCGGAAAAGTCGTAACAGTTTCGTTTCTCCTCCTTCTTCCGAGGGGCTGTCAAAAGTTTTCCGTCGCGGCAATAAGCCGCGAATTTCGCTCTCGTCTCCTCTCCCTCTCGCGAGAATACAAACGCGCCGCCATCGTTAATGTCCCGTTGACCTGCGATTACGCGCTAACAAAGCTTGAGGATTAATTTTGCAAAGTGCGCTAATCGCGGAGCGCTTTTTCATTTTTCACACACGCGAACAAATAATTGGTTCTTGGGTAATTAATCTTCGGGTGTTGGGCGCGAGCGCGCGGGATGACGCTCGAAATTGCCTGATTAGTATTTCAATGCGTCCGCATTAACACGCGGCTTATTAAAATTGGATTACGCTTAATCAATATTCGAATTGATAATCTTACGATTAAAAGATAATCTCCGTTCGCGAAAACGGAGCGCGTGTTGCATAATAGTCGCTTATAAACGCGTCGTTTTTTCGTTTCCATTATGAAAGCTCTTGTGAAATAAGAATATTTATTTACTCCTCCGCCGAAAAGTACACACACACATACACACGAGGGAGAAATGAATCATTGAATAATCCCATTACTATGATTACATATTAGAGTGTTTCTTAATTTTTATTGCAGATGTTATAATAAAACCTAATGAGAGAGATAGCAATCTTCCGCTGAACGCTATTAAAAGTTTATATAGCGTTCGCCTCTCTCTTCTCAGGTGGCTCTCGGGTCAAGAGTCAATTTTCCGAGAACGAAGTAGATTAGACAAGATAATGCGGTATTTAATTCGCGGCGATGCACCTCCCTGGCGATGTTATTACATTGTATTAAAAAAAAAAAACAAAAAAAAAAACGGAAAAAAACCAACAACGCAAGACACACCTGTACTTTGAACGTTAAAATAATTTCCAAACGCGTTGACAATGCGCTTTAGGTCGGGGAGAAAGAGAGAGAGAGAAAAACAAAGACAGAGAGTAAGAGAGAGAGAGAAAGTATATACACTTGTTCGCTTCGATTAGGTCGAGAGAAAATTCTTGAAGACCTACGACATCGTCGTTGACGAAGAGGGTCTGGAGACCTCCACACTTGGTCTGGAGTTCACGCTGCAACGACAGTACCTCGGGAAGAAGGGAAACTTGAAGATCAAATGCCTGGCGACGATAGCGACCGTATATTGGAAATCGAATGAGCTCAGCATAGAGGGTGAGACTGACAAGGAGAAGCCTGAAGTGAAGATGTCGGTAATGGAGACAAGAGCGCAAGGGCAAAAAAAAAAAAAAAAAAAAAAAAAAAAAGAGGAAAAAGAACCTCTCTCCCCCTCCTCTCCTCCACCGGCCGGCCCTTGATTGAGAGTAGATGACGTAGCGGCGAGGGCGGTTTATCCCCTGGCGCACGAACACGGATTTCTTCGTCGTGCTTTTTTAACACACGGTTGTATAGAAAGTCAGGGGGGACCGATTATTTAAAGGGAAAAGCACTTTCTTTACATTCAAAAGAGTATTATTAAAGGGGCTGAAATAATTGTTTCTTTAAATCCATTATTTAAATATCTTCCTCTCAAGAAAACGGGATGATACTCGAGAAGAAAAAGAGAACAAATATTGCTGATAAAAATTAATAAAACATTGCCGTCAGTCGGGAGGAGCTTTATTTGTTCCACGTGTAACGTTAATGTGATAAATTGACGCGCGCGTGTGCGAATCTTTAAAAGTCAATTTTGAACAGCCTCAAATTTTTTTTTAAAGCGATCGCGTTATCGCGGAATATCGACTCAACGCGAGTGACGTTGTATTTACATTACTATCAAAAGAATTGAGAGAGGAGAGGGTTTGTGTCTAGAGGGAACACCATTACCCGGCTCGGCGGGTATAAAGAGGGATAAGAATCGCTTTTCACAAGCCGTGAAAAAAACTGACGTTTTTCACAGTCCACGTCGTTAATATTGATTACAAGTCCGCAAAAAGTGTAGGCTTTGTGGCCGCGCGAGAAGGGTTTAGCGACCGAAATAATGGATCCCGGCCCTTTCGGTGTTAACATCTCCAACTTCCCGTGGCTCGTCGTGACGTGCGGATAGTTTAGCAACTCGACGTCGTTCGACGATATACCTACGCTGTGTTTTAGTGCTATCGCGCGAGCGAGCGAGCGGCTGAAGCTCGCTCGAACGCACGTAAGTCATTTCGTGCGGAAACACGTTTCACGGATCGCGCTTGTAAGGAAATATAGGAAGGAATTTTGAAACTTCCTCCGGATCGCGCGGAGGAGACGCGTGAACGATCGAGAGAGATTAAGAATCCAATTTCGCGGACGCGAAATCCCTGTCGATCCCTTTTTAATTCAGCTGCTTCTTCTTCTTTTTTTTTTCTCCCCACTACAAGCGCGCTCGAGCGCAAATCGCTTTAGCCAAACTCGCCTAACTAAGCTTCAATCTCTGGCGTCAAGTTTCGAAGTTTGAATTTTTCCTGAATATTTATGAAAGCTCTCTTTCGAGGGTAACGATGTATTCCTCCTCTCTCTCCCCCCTCCATCTCTCTCCTCTTTCTTTTTTGTTTTCAGCGAACGGAAGCGCAACGTCCGGACCGTGCGTCGTTCTGGTGGTCATGGGACTGCTGATGCTGCGGTAAGGATCGAAAGGAAAATATTCGCGACTTGTGTCCTTCGTGCTCATCCTCTTAGGCCTGCGGACGCGTTACCCTCGTGTGTGACACATGATTACGTAATAAATTAACCCGTGTTGTTTATATTTTTTATAATTACAATTAGTGGAGTTAGAAAATCATGTAATAATCGTAGGCGAATCACGAACGCGCGATGAATTGTACGTATTGGATCTTTGCTCGATTGTGTAGCGGGAAAGTTTCCTTTTGTGATTTTCGTTGTATAAAACAAAACAAAAAAAAAACAGGTAGATCTTTTCGCGCGCCAGAGATGATAAAACAAAAACAAACAAACAAACAAAAAAACAAAAAAAAACAAGTCATCAGAGAGAGTATCGCGCGACGGCGGCGACTCGGCCGTTCAATTTTCTCGTGGCGCATCAATCACATTTTTCGCGTGGTCACGCGAAAGACACGCGGAATCCGTGCGATACGTATGCGTTTTGTCGATAGAGTACACACAAGTCACAATCTGTCGCGTTTATCGTGGAAAATTCGTAGTTCGTGACTTTTTATATCGTTTGCGGCGATTCATGCGTAAAGTGTATCAATCGATTTTTCCAAATACACACATGTGTGCGCGCGCGCGCACACTCGGTCTGTGTGCATGAACGTTCTCTCCGCTGTGTGCGGCTAGCGCATATCGAATTTTCATTACCCGCGCTATATCTGAATCGTAGAAACGATGAAGAGTGTATATACAAGTGTCCTTTATTTGGCTGCGCGAGAGGCAATATAATTTACGATTTGAATATGAAAAATTCTTCGAAAAAAAATTAAATTATTTTAAAAATAAATTGTAAATTTTGCTCGTATTTTTTTTACGTTAATTTCGTTGAGAGATATTTATTGGACATATGAGAGAAAAAGAATTCGAGAATATGTAAAAAAAAAAAAAAAAGCCAAATATCGCGCGCGCGGAGAGTGTGAGATTTCATTTAACAATAAGAGGAGTCATATCGGTATACACTTTGGACGGCGGGTATTTAGTTTAAGAAAACGAGGGCGACGCACACACGACGCTGCACTTATGCGCCGCGTGTAAAATCGATAAAGTAAACACGAGAATCGAGAATCCGGCGTGTGTGTGTGTGTATGTGTACAGAATTGCGAAGAAGAACGACGACGCGGCGCAACAAATCGTCCTTTCTGTTCGTACCATCTATCCGTAGCCCTTAACGATCTAGTCGCTATTAATTGTGCGTTAAACGAGAAGATAATGTTCTACATAGGAATAATTGTACGACGTGTGTGATTTGTAGGCGTGTGTTTACCAAAGATATTTCGAACCTTTCACGCTAAACATTCCTAATTGTTACATAATTAATCACTGTGGCACCGGTGTGTAGAGAAAAATTTCCGTAAAATAAAAACTGCCACATTCTCTCTTTATCTACGATATAGCTATTGTATAAGAGCACATTCTGTACATATGTATATAACTTTGTATGTATAAAAACTGTAAGTCAAGAGAGAGAGAGAGAGAGAGAAAGAGACGTATTTGTCTTTGATTTAACGTGAAACACTGTAATATCACAAACTTACAAACAGGAAGAATGATATCGTTGAAAATTCGTATATATATATACATACATATATATATATATATATATGGAAATATTTTCTTTAGTAAATCGCGTAAATCTCTCGAATGTGTTGTATATCGATCTAATAAAAAAAGAGTAATAAAAGATGAGAGCAGTAGTGAATATTTATTATAAATAAAATTAATCTTCGATAAAAAGCATACAAAAACAATAGACACTCATTATATGTATATATGTGTAGCTATTATATAAAACTTACCATTAATTAGTGCATATTTAAAAAACCACAGAATATAATATATATATAAATATAAATAAAAAGTTTCTCGGAAATGTAATAACAATTCCTGTATGTTATATATTCCCTCATTAAGAATCTTTAAAACACTTACGTGATAAAACGACAAAAGAGAAAAGCATGAAGGTGAGTATCATAAAACACTCGCGTTGGACAGGCAGCGTTCCGTGAAAAACAAATGTTTTTTTGTGTGAACGTTGTTGAACGATTTTGTCGGAGATTTGGCGAAGAACTTGGAGATCTTCTGCGCGTTCTCTTGCGCGGGGATCTCCCAGTCCACCTGAAACGCCTTCGACTCGAGGATCTGCTCAGCGGTGGACCAGCTGAACCGAACGATCTGCGGAAAACCGAACGTCTGGTCTACGTTTTCGGATAACCACTTCTTCGTCACCGGGTCGGTGGGGTAACCGCTGCCGTACTCCGCGCCGATGTCATTGCCCTCGCGGAACTGCCACGCGCGAATCGCATGATCCCGCGACACCTTGGCGCATATACTGGCCGCGCTCACGATCGGGTAGGTCGCGTCGGCTTTCTTCGCCACGACTATTTTCACGCCAGGAAACAGACCCTTCAGTCGCGCCTGATAAGTCTCCGGTTTGCCAACGGTGTCCACGTAGATCTCGGCAACGTTCACACCGGCCTCGATCGCTCCCCGGATCAGGCCTATAGCCGACAGCATGGACACTTCATTCAGAGAAACCTTGGTGCGACGGTACATGCTGTTGGAGATGACGTTCGGTGAGATCGCCTCGATCGCCCAGCCTATCTTGTCCTCGTGCTGGCAAATATTATCGAATATCTCGTCGCGTTTCTTTTCCGTCAAACTCTTGGAATCGGCGCAGCCCAGATCGACCAGCAGCTGCTTCTGCGACAGTGGAGAGTACGAGATCCCGTAAACCATCGGTCCTAGAACCGGACCGCGACCCGCCTCGTCCACACCCAGTTGGCACAGCTCGTCGATGCAGATTCGTGGAACCTAAGATAAATCAGTCTTACGACTATTCTCTCGTTGTTATTTCACATCTCTTTAGTATCATTCGTTCTCAGGTTGCAATATACTGCTTGCAACATACATGTGCGAAACGTTTGAAAAATAAATATATCGAAAACAACGCTTTTGTATATAGCGATATTCGTATTGTCAATATTCAGTGTATGTTGTTTAAAAAATCATGGAGATATAAAAAACTGAACAACATACATAAATAAATATAGATGTTATACAATTGTAAAAAGTATGAAATAAATTTCTTTTTTTCTACTCTAATTGTTGCATTTTTGCGTCATCGAATCTTATTGTTATTTATTTTATTCGCGTATAACATCGCGTAAAACATACCTTGGAGAAGTGGACTTTATTGACACTGTGGTCACTCTGTTCGAAAATCGAAGTTAAATCTTTTTTACAAGTGATGCCATCAGTTGCTTCTTTGTGCAAAACCTCCAGCTCCTCTTCCTTATCGATTCCAGTAGGACTTCCATCTTTTCCATTCATTTTTATGATTTGAAAACACTCGATAAAATTTTGTTCCGCGAAGTAACTTGTCCTAACACAACATAACCTCCAACACTTCGTTCAGACATTACCGCCTGTTACCGCCAATCTAAACCTCGCTAACTCGCTTTGCTATCGATTCCCATCGATACATCAAGCATGGTTTGCAACGCCGACTTTAATATTTCCACAGTACTCCTATCAGAGCGCAGCTGATTTGTAGCAAAATTAAAGAGAAAAAGTTACTAGAATTCTAACCAATCATCACTTTCCGCGAGACTTGTTTCTGCGTCTTATGTAGATAAGCCTTAAATGCGTAAGCGCCCAAAGCGTGTGCACCCATTTATTTTTGAGAGAAATCAGCTGTTATCACTTGTAAACATGTCTCATCAAAAAAATAGATATAAATAACTCATCAAATCTTGAACAGTTACGTTAGAATTCAATAATTTGTACATAGTGTTATGTATATAACTGTAAAATAGTCACGCACTGTTATAGTAATAGTTTTTTTATACGATATTTTTACAAAATGTTCGAATTACTTTCAAAGCGAGCTGTGTTGCTGTCGAAACTTTGCAATCACATCAGAGGCTATGCTTCAAAACTGCATAACGACGATTTTATAAAAATTGTCGAAGTTGGACCACGAGATGGGCTGCAAAACGAAAAGAAAATTGTGCCTACTGAAGTCAAAGTAGACTTCATCAACAAGCTATCGTCGACCGGACTTAGAAGTATCGAAGTTACGAGTTTTGTATCACCAAAATGGGTTCCTCAGATGGCAGACAATGTACAGGTTTTTAAACGAATTGAAAAGAGAACAGATGTATCGTATCCAGTATTGGTACCAAATTTAAAAGGTTTAGAAAATGCTATTGCGGCAGGTGTGAAAGAAATCGCGATATTTGGCGCTGCGTCAGAAGTTTTCTCCAAAACAAATACCAATTGCTCTATTGAGGAGAGTATAAAGAATTTCAAGATTGTTATAGAAGAGGCGAAAAAGCACGATATTAAAATCAGAGGCTATATATCCTGTATCGTCGGTTGTCCTTATGAAGGAGAGACCAAACCAGCGATTACAGCGCGTTTAGCTTCAATGATGTTGGATCTAGGATGTTATGAAGTTTCTTTGGGTGATACTATAGGCGTAGGATCACCGAGTAAAATCAAACGCGTTTTGAACGAACTGCTGTCCGTATCTTCAAATAATTTGAATTATTTGGCCCTGCATTGTCACGATACATATGGACAGGCTCTCGCAAATGTATACGCAGGTCTCGAAAGCGGTGTAAGAGTCTTTGATTCGTCGGTTGCTGGACTGGGAGGATGTCCGTATGCCGCTGGTGCTTCGGGAAATCTAGCCACAGAAGATCTGTTGTATTTTTTAAAAGGACAAGGATTAAACACTGGCGTAGACTTTGATAAAATTGTGGAGATTGGTGATTATATCAGCAAACAATTGGGCAAAGAAAATCATTCAAAGGCTGGAACAGCTATACTGGCTAAAAAAAATAAGCAGAAATGTTGATTGTGAAATATTTTAACTTCTGTGACAAAACAACTTAAATAGTTCGCATTCCAAAGAACAAAAATAGAGCAAATATTACAAGTTATTGTATGTATTTGGTAATGATACAAATAATATGTATATTGTCATATACTTTTTTATATTTTAATAAAGAATTTATATTTTTATTGTATGTTATGTGTGTTCTTCCTTTATAAAAAATTAACTATATCGCTGTAAAAGATCCTAGAGAAGATACACATTGGCATCACTGGAAGTTTACTGATGCACATGGCACATATAGCTAGAAATTGGACATAACCTTGGTGACAAGAGCAAATCAGAGCAAATTTAAACTTCACTAGAAAATTTATTATAAAAATAATTTAAAGCAGGTCAGAATTGATTTATATAGTTATTTATTATATAAATCTTTTAATAAAAATGAGTGTTATATCTTCTACTACCTGGGTAAAAAGAGGTGTTGCCGCTGCGGTTCCCGACAAGGTTAGTTTCTTGATCAACACGTGTAACTGATGTTTACCACTTCCAACGTAAAAAATGATGTTTATGCGATTTTTAGGTCGAATTAAAACCTGAAGAGCTCGAAAAGATTATAAAGGAAGCACAATCTGCTTTGGAGTAAGTACAGAAAATAGTTTGCGATATTTTATCAACACAATTGTTCACACCAGTTTTTTTGCAGCAATGACGAAGATTCTGATCATGACGAAGATGAGACTATCTCTAAACCATCCACATCTAACAGAAGAACTCAAGGAGAGTCTTCCACAGCTGATGAATACAACTTTGAAGCTTATGATACAGAGTGTAGGAGAGAAAAACAAAAGAATTAATTAGATTTAAAGCACATAACAAAGTTATTTAATTGTTGTTTTTTGTTTCGCAGCTGGTAATATGTATTGTCACATATCTAATATAGCCAGCATTGCCGCAAATGGTAAAGATCCTCTTATAACAAATGATGATGATGATGATTCTGATAAAGAAGATGATATTATCAAGGTTGATGACAATCTGGTGTTAGTTGGACATATTGAAGGAGATGCTAGCATCTTAGAAGTATTTGGTTTGTAGATTGTATATGTGATTAAAACTATAATTCTCAGATAACTTAAACATAAAATTATATAATATATAATTGCAGTGTACAATGAAAGAGAAGGATCCTTTTATTGTCATCACGATGTATTACTACCTTCAGTTCCATTATGCTTAGAATGGCTTAATTACGATCCTACAGATTCAAAACCAGGTAACCAGAGAATAAGAAAAATATGTGTGAGAGAAATATAAAAAAAAAAATTTTAAATACTCAAGAATTAATTTATTTCAACTTTCACAGGCAATTTATGTGCGATTGGCTATATGACTCCCATAATTGAAGTATGGGATTTGGACGTGATGAACTGTTTAGAACCAGCCTATAAATTAGGCTGTAAACCAAGTAAAAAGAAGAAACAGAAACGTGTGGGTCATAAAGATGCGGTTTTAGATATAGCATGGAACCAGAATTATACGTGAGTTTCTATCAGTTGCAGTTTAATGTGCAACCGTTAGAATATTAACAAGAATTATTTTAGCGAAGATTAGTTCGGTCGTGTGAGTCGAGAATTATTTTGTTGTAGACATATTCTTGCTAGTGGTTCAGTCGATGAAACAGTTCTGTTATGGGACTTGGAAAATGGTAAACCTGCAACCAAGTTAGATTCATTCAATGAAAAGGTACAAGCGCTAAAATGGCATCCACAGGAAACTCATCAACTACTGACAGGATGTGCAGACAAGTAGACATTTGATTGCTCTATTATGTAATATAAATATTTGTATTTATATAAATAATGTTTGAAATAAATTTTCAGATTAGTAAGATTATTCGACTGCAAAGAAGAGGCACTCGCACAAAGCTGGGTGGTGTCAGGAGAAGTGGAGAGGGTGTTGTGGAATCATTTTGATCCGAATTATTTTATTGTAAGTCCTTATGCAATATCATTTTTTTATTACACATTTGTATATTTAACACATTTATAAATTTCTTCACAGGTCAGTACGGATAATGGTTACATAGAATACTACGATGTGAGAAAAAACAAGCCATTATGGCAAATCAAAGCCCATGAAAAAGAAGTTACAGGTAAATATTTATTTGATTTTCAAAAAAAAAATGAATTTTCTTTGCATATAACATTTGTGTGCAAGTTCTACAGATCTTACCTGATATTTTCAGGTCTTTCTCTTAGCACGTCATGCCGAGGCTTATTAGTTTCTTGTTCGAATGACGGTGCGACAAAAATATGGAATCTCCTTGACAAAAAGTCTCCTACTGTCATATGCGAACAAGCAAACAATTTAGGTGCAATACAATGCTTGGCAGCAAATCCAGACAACGGATTCATATTTGCCGCTGGCGGAGACAACAAGGAGCACAATTTCAAAATGTTAGATCTTTTGGAAATACCCGCAGGTATGTATGTGTGTGTGTATAAACTTTTTTATACAAATGAAACATGTCATTCTTAACTTTTATTTCACATTGATCATCAGTGCGGGAAAGACTGGCAGACGGACAACTTGCCACGTCGGATAGTTCCGCAAAGAGATCTAAACATTGCGATGTAATGGACATCAGTGAAGACGTAGACGATATGGAGATATAAAGTTTAGAATTATTAAATGAAAAGAAAGACTTTTGATAACTTTCAAGAGAATATACACTTTTTATTAACAATGATACACCTGTAAACTGTAAATAAACGATTCTCCAAGTTCTGTGTGGAATTTTTTATCTTTTTCCTCTTAGAGTTATGCTAAATTGTAGAATTCACACTCTAGCTAAAACGTAACCAAATATAAAAACTATTCATTTAAAAGAATTCAAAACTCTAATACACAAACTTGAAAACAACATGCTCTTTACTTGAAATGTTTTATTAAAGTACAGATAGCTTTGCAACATGTGAAGAGAAGCTGAAGTGATTATACGATAAGACGGTAAAGGTAATAATTTTTATAAGTGATTCCACACAATATTGTAAAAATATAATCTGCGTGCTGGTATATCGTCCATAAATGTGTGTTACCTGATCTATTGA
Organism: Pseudomyrmex cubaensis; assembly: GCA_014825685.1. Lineage (NCBI taxonomy): Eukaryota > Metazoa > Arthropoda > Insecta > Hymenoptera > Formicidae > Pseudomyrmex > Pseudomyrmex cubaensis. The sequence goes on along the minus strand of QVOA01017137.1, from coordinate 19,921 downwards.
TTACAAATTCTTTTGTAAAAAGATACAAGTGTTTGTATATACGCAACGATTTGTTTTGGTTTTTATATAAAGAATTCAAGATATCGGTATGTGTACGATAATGGAGACAAGTCCAAAGATCAATCACGTGAGAATAATTGTACAAACGTCTTTTACGGACATTTTACCCAAATTTCATTCTTCGTCTTTTTTGGTGAAAATTTATATGAATGATTTTTCTCGAATAGTACGTTGAAGATTTTTCACGCGCGTGTGTGTATCCGCATTCCCTCAAAATTTACAATACACTTTTTTATTTTATAAATTTTTGTTATTTGGCTTGTTTGTGCTGGAAATAAAATGTTTGTTCTCCAATAATTTTTATTTTTCCAATAAACATGTTTTTTTTTTGCATATTCAGTACGAGAAGTACATGTATGTTACATATATATAAATCGATATTTGTCTATATAAATGTTTGAGAGACATCAAACGGGCAATTCGAATATAATCAGCACAAATTCAACTGTACAATATAAAATCGAAATACGTAAGTGTGTAATCGAAATATTCATGCAATATTTTTCGTTGAACGTTTGGAAAAAAATGTTTTCACGAACGAGTTGGAATGGGATAAAAGATGTATACCAATGCCAGTCACGCTGGTAATTATTGTATAAAGTAAGCAAAAGTCATATGTCGCGCGCGCGTAAGACGACCACGTTAACAAAGTCTACATAACAATCGTCTTACGACACGTTTTTCTGGCAGTGGTCTCGGTAAATACAATAAAGTCGAGGACAATTTTATGTCAACAATGGCTTGCAGAATTCCACACAATTGACATAATGCGTTAAATATTTACAATCTCGCGTGTGTAATTTTATTTAAATTCAGCGCGATAATAAATTTAGCGCGTATCTCACATTTCACAAATAGAGACAACTTCAAATAACGCTTTTAACTTCAATAAATAGACACAGATTAAAAACTCGAGGTCCGTACAACAAACGCTCTTAAGTACGATCTCTGTTTTTTGCTAATGTTGCTTTTAAAAAGATACGAATTATCGCAACACAAGTAAAACGATGGTTTTACGAATCATATATAAATCATATATAAATTTTCATTCGAACGGATAATATATATTACAAATCGTACAGATAATGTACTCCCATTGATAGCATAAAATGTCTGACCTCAGTGGGTTTATTACAAACTGCAACGCATAGTCAAACGAGCGGAAAAGTGACAGTCAACAATGGTCGTTTCTGTCTAAAAGGATGTACAACAGTTGACCATAGAGGTTGACATATATATGTATATATACGTCGTATATAATATATTAATTAGAATAATTCGTACATATATATATATATTTTTTTTTAACATTAACATTAAACTAAGCGTCGGTTCCCACATCGAGACTTCTCGAGTCCTGATTGGAATCGTGCTGGTTTCCACCTTCGGAACTAGCATTGCTCGACTGGTCCGATGCCTTCTTCACTTTCGGCTTGTATTCCGTGATAGTGACGGTAACATTGTTGACTGTCACCTCGTTCGTTTGCGCTGTGCTGCGGTCGATATTTTTCAAACGCGGCGGATGCCTGTTCTTACGTCTCAGCTTGTCCTTGCGGTCCTTGTCCTTGATGCCACTGGTTGTGCTACCACCGCCACTTCCTTCCTTTTTACCTGGTTTCAGAAGTGGCACATACTGTTGCTGTGCAACCTGAAATGTGGAAAAAAAATACCAATGTTTATTTGCACATTAAATTTTGCCATGATTTTTCAAGCTAATAATGTGAAAATAATTTAGCAGCAACTAATTAGTGTGCATTTAAATAAAAGTGTTTATAAAAAACTTAAATTACTATATTTCACACAATATATTCGTGCACTTGAGACTAACCTGTTGAGCTACCAATTGGGGGTTTATGCGGGGTTTCCGCGTAGAGGTTCCCTTGCGGACGTCACACATGAGGCACTTAAATGCTTCCGCTGTATTTCTATAAGTGCAGACACTGCAGTCCCAGTAATTTTCTTCCAAAACCTTCGCCTGGCGTTTTCCGCTTCCCGAATGGTTCATTGTTCGTTAAAATGAATTGTAGAACGCTATACCTTCTCAAAAGAAAGTTTCCCCTCTTTTGAGGCACTCCAAGCCTCATTAAATTTTGCGATTTTATAAACAACGGATATTTTTCTTTTTGTTTTGTTTTGGACAGAGCAAGATTAAGGATATGCAAAAGTGCTAGACGACCGTTTGAGACAATGTTCCGTACATCAACTAAGCGAGACACACCACAGTCTGTTATGTTCAATTGCTCCACCTATGTCTCTATACTGTATCACTCCAACATTACACATTTTCCCCAGTCAATCTGTAACAAAAAAAAACAATCTTGTTAATTAAATGCTTATAAAGTATTATTATAATAATTAGTACTACGTCAGTGTCCAAAATATAACAAAAACAAAAAATATATTGTATCTTTTAGTCAGTATAATATTAAAGTATTTTTTTTTATTTTTCCTATAAAAAAATTCTCTCTATATCTGTATGTATATAAATATTTTATATATTACAATATTATATATATATTATACATATATGTGTATATAAGCAATGTTGGAAAGCTATTTATAGAATTACCAACATAATATTTCCTATGCACATATTTCCATTAGCATTTAAAATAGAAAATTCCACAAAAAGAGAATGTCAATCAATAAATACCTTAAATTATCTATTACCGAATAGATAACAAACATCTAGAAGACTAGTGTTCTACAATTTTGTTTCTTAAAACATGCACCAATCGTGCTAAAAATCTTTAACAAATGTAAAAGCACGATTCCCAGATCCGCACCATTAAATTTATACGAAAGAATGAATTGATTTTCTCGAGACACCTCGGGCTTCATTGAACGATTAACGTCGCGTCATTGCTTTTATTTATCAACACAGAATTGACCTCGTCTAACACACAGTATGACAACACACACGTTACTTACACTCCCTATTTACTGATAGTGAATTCGGTCGCTTACACTATTGCGCACCGAACACCAAGTTTTTCAGCTACACGGACGAAACTTTCTATCGTCCCGATACGGTGAAATCGTGTCCGATCGACGTCGAACTGCTATCATGCGATCCTTAATATACTATATAACGTCTATATTTTTATATTTCAACAAAAACTCTTCCCGATCGCCTTTTTCCGCCGTCTGAGAGAGTCCGAAAATACACCGTCACCGGGATTTAGCTTATCGCGTTAGCTCGGCATCGAGCGGAGCTAAACGCGTGCTCGGAGAAGATGCAGAACTGCATGCGAGTTGCAACGGAAGTCTCTCACGACCGCCTGCGGGAATTTCCACGATTGCAGTCCGCTGCGTTCCCCAAACTCCGTGCTTTTTCGGATACGAGAGATAACGTTCGTTTCTCGAATCACGAGCATTCCAGAGTGTAATTCTCCCGAGTGCGGCTTTTTGACGAGCGACGCGCTCACGACGGACGACGCATCCTGTCACGGCGAAACAGATGGAGTTCATCGGTGCATCGTTGCGTTGCGCCGTTGTGTACAACGAATGCACACGCGTGGCAGTAGTGTGTACGTGTGCGGCGCTCGTCGGTGTGCGTCACCACACGCACGACAACGCGAATGCACGCGAACGTATGCCAACAGGCTCGCCGTACGTTCGCGCATTCCAGCGACGACGGCGGGGAAAAAATCGGGACGGAACGCGCTCCGTTCCCGGGGAAGGAAACAGACGTCCTCCCCGAGAAAAAGAAGACTCGCCGGCGCCGCTATCCGATGCAGCGATGGGGAGATCGTGGAACTTAACGGTCACACTGGGTTCGATCTGAAATTCGCTTCGCGCGCATGCGTCAGCCCGGTCGTGGAATTTTAATTCCAATTGAGATGATTCGAGATCTGAGCTCCGGGTTCCATTCGTGAGAACGGCCATTGTTATCGAAACCCTCTCGTCAATTCGATTCAGCGGGAGAAACAGCCTCCACCTTCACATATGTTTCATTCTCCTCCAAAAAATAAATGACGCATGTTCGACCAATTGAGATAAAGTTCACTAACTAAAAAAAAGAGATAAAGGCCGGTATTCACAGTCGTTGGCTCTCTTTGTTCTGATTGGTCAAATTTTGCTCCGGGTTGTCATTGGTCGCTTCGGCAAATCGATTTAAATCGATATTAACTCGAGATGTAAATCGAGAAATTCGCGCTGCTATCGCAACTGTATGTACGTATACTATGCAATTGTGTTTGTTTATGGGCAAAGCACGTCTGAATGACGTAACATCGTCCGATCTGCAGCGACGTTCGGATTGGTCGCGCGTAGGTCGTATGATCGTTTGTATTTTTGCAGTGTTGCGTTTGACACATCGGAGTAGTTCGCACGAGCTACCTGTGCTACGCTGTTTTTGCGGTTTTATTTGATATTGTTAAATGTTTGAAACTGACAAAACATAATGGCAGACGCGAGAGGATGGGTTCCGGCCCAAGACAATGATTTCTCAAACTTTCAATCGACTGACAGCTTTAATCTTAATGAAGTCACCGGTATCGATGGTACGTGTCTACGTTACCGCTTGTTATTGAAATATGATTAACATATTTAACTGTAATTATGTATTATCCTAATGTTTTGTATGTGCATTTTCAAATTAAAATTTATATATTGGGCAACACACATACGCTCTCACGTATGTTTATATATTTTATATTGCAGATCTTATTACTAATTGTGACAGCGAATTATTGACAAATGTGACAAATGAGCTCTTCAGCGATGAGGCTTTACTGTCCGAATTGGAAGACCCGATATCAATGGATGTGATGGACGGAGAAAATTTTAATTTCTTAAATATCAATAATTCCGAGGAATTCAAAGATTTCAAGGATCCTGCTATCCTGAAGCACACAAATGCTGTTCCAAATGCTAATGTTTTGGTAGCACAACAAACAGCAACAGATAACAGTCAGCCTGTTGCTTATGTGCAGCAACAAGATATCGCATCGCCACAACCGAACAGGCAGCAGAGAATATCAGTGGCTTCCACGACGCCTACTGTGTTTAGTTCGCAGTATGCAATACCTCAGAATTTTAATGTTCAATCACCGAACGTTGTGACTTTGGCTCCGGTCGCTCAGCAGCAGTTACTTCTGCCAGCTAAATTAATAAAATCAGAATCTCTTGTATATTCGAAGGGCGCGCAAACTATCACATCAACTCCAGTACAACATCAAATACATACTTTGGTGAATACCGCAAATGGGACGGTATTAACCACAGGTAAGAAGAAATAATTTTATAAGCAAGAGAAATTAGCTTTTACCTCATCCTTTGAAATGCAAAATAGTATATAATTACGCAACATTTATACAGAATTGATAGTTTTCTAACTTTATATAAGGAATTCCTGTGGTGCTGGATACTGACAAGGTACAAATCAATCGTTTGAACACAAGCGCACACGTGGGTGTACCGAGAGTCAGGGAAGTGAAACGTAGCGCTCACAATGCGATCGAAAGACGATACCGAACGTCTATCAATGACAAGATAATTGAATTGAAAAATATCATAGTCGGGGTTGACGCCAAACTAAACAAGTCCGCAATTTTACGGAAAACAATTGACTACATCAGGTAATAATAATAAGATTTAAGAATTTCTTGCTTCATACACGCTAGATAATAATTCAACTTTACTTCACACACTACTGAAAGATATCTTTTAATTCTGTCGCACAAATGTAGATTTTTGCAGAACACCAATGCGAAGTTAAAGGCTGAAAATTTGTCGTTGAAAATGGCTGCTCAACGACAAAATCTTCGCGATTTATTGACATGTGGTGAACTAACACCTCCACGTTCGGACACGAGCGAACCGTCTCTGTCGCCAGCACCGGCACCACTTTCGCCACCTTCGCCGTCGTCTGTGAAGGACGATCCAGACGCGTTGCAAAACCTGCATCCCGTATCTGCCTCGTCCAGCGGTTTGAGAGATCACACGCGATTGGTATTGTGCGGATTCATGCTGATGTTCCTGGCGTTCAATCCTCTCGGTGTGCTCGTGAACAACGTCGGACGGTTCAATTACGATTACTTGAGTACGAAAGTGGACGGACGGACAATATTGAATTATCAAGGTATAAAAACTAGTTTGCGAATGGCAAATAAGTTTATTTTTCACTTTATTTCGATCAATTTTCCTGACATTTTTCGTTCCTTGTTTTATACATAGATCAACCAGAAGTGGAGAGGCAAATGTGGAGCAACGTTGTTCTCTGGCTTATCAATCTGATACTTCTCGCAGGCGGTCTCTGTAAGCTGTTGATATACAGCGATCCCGTTTTGCCTACCGACAGCAAGCTCTTCCTCGAATTATGCCGTTGGAGACGTCAGGCCGAGTTTAACATATCTAAGCACGAGTACACCCAAGCGTATCGCGACTTGCATCAGTGTTTGCAGTACTTCGGCCGATCTTTCCCGCTGTCACGCACGGAGATCTATCTCGCCACCACGTGGCAGATAATCCGACAGGTTCTACACAAATTGTGGCTGGGCAGATGGGTCATGCAGATCAACAGATGGCTGTCGGAGAAGTCGGAGCGACAGCAAGCGGAGATGACCGCCGTGGAGATATCCATCGTTTATCAGCACATGTTCTGCCTTCGTCTGTCCGAGGGGACGCGAGACTCGACGCTGTATCTCGCTCTTTGCGCGCTCAATTACGCGGAAGCTGCCGGCGAGAATATGCCAAAACCGCTTCTCGCGGAGATCTACGTGAACGCGGCGTTATGCTTGAAACAATCGTTCTTTCCATACATACACAAGTACTATCTCGGCAAGGCTCGCGTCCTGTTATCCTCCTGCAAATTTCCCTCAAAACTGAAGTGGATCATGACCGACGAAGGCGCCAAATTTTTAGCGTCTCAGAAGTGGCAGTACAAGAAGCATTCCGACAGCGAGTTTACGTCGCAAAACAGCAGAGCGGATCCGCTGTCGTACGCGGCTCGCGCGTACAGGGATTATTTGATCGAGCAGTGCATGCGTTCGCTCACCGGCACTGTTGGAGAATGTCACGCGTCTTCTGTGCTCGAGATGGGACGACTCATTGTCGCGTCTGCGGAAGTGGATCCTTGTTTCATGTGCACTGACCAAGATAACGCATCAAGTACGCAAATATTAAATCGTACAAAACTATTTGAATTTTTTCTATTTTTATCGACTTGTCAATTATGTGCATGTAAATTTTTTTATCTACAGTATGCGAAGATGAAATTGGATTGTGGTGGGGAGCGGTAATATGCGCTGCCGCCAGTTGGAGATTGGGAGAGGAAGACTCGAAAGCGTGGAGTATCGTGGAGAGCAAATTCCCCTACGAACGGAATTATCAGATCAGTGACAACAACAGCAGCAACCCGTTACCGCACGCGGTATTCAACGTTCTGCAAGCAGCAAAACACTCGACGAAGCTGGTTTCCACGCGTTCCATCGATCAGGCGGGACTGTTGCTCGAACAGTCTATGGTGTACTATCACTGCAAGGAGAAATTATCGCAGAAAGTCTTAGTAAGTTATCAGGATATCTTTGATACGATACAATATACGTGTGATAATTTGATTAAATTATCAGGTGCGATAATTTCTACATCTGCATGTTCCTCGAATCAAAAAAACACACGTGTGAAAAATACTTTGCTCTCACGTATTACGTGGAATTTCAAATTCCGTTATAACGATTTAACTTTATGCCTAAGATTAATTATATATGTAGTGCTGAAAGTAACTTCTTCAAGCAATAACATCCGTGCTCTATCGATTACCTGTTACAAGTGTGCATTGTAGTTGCATTGCATGAAATATAAACTATGCAATACTCCTGCAGTGCAACGCTTGTGGCAGGTCCGCCGCACCACGTACATAATTTTATGTCCCATCTGTGTGAATCGTGCGTATTGCATGGAACGCTCGTCATTAATTGCACTAATTTTTTGATTGTTGTTCGCCCTTTAGCTCACGCAATTGTGGGTTTGCGACTGGCTTCTGGAATTGCGCACGACATTGTGGCAAGACTTTGACGCCGAATCGGAGAGATCAGCTGCGAACGTGTCACTCGTAGGATTTCAACGGGACCTGGCATGCTTGAGACAACTGTGTCAACATATTCCAGTACGTATGAATCATCATTTTAGTTCTCTTTTTTTTTTCTTATTTTTAATTAATGAAATCTAACAAGATATGCACGTATTATTTTTTAGTCCGTGTTGCCACGAGTGTTTCTGTACGAGGCAACGGCGCGTATCATGGCCGGCGCGACACCGGTGAGGACTCAGATTTTGTTGGATCGAAGTCTCCATCACAGAAACTCGCGCTCCTCCATCATATGCGGTAAGGATCGATCGCAGGAGCAGAATAACGGTGAGAGGGAGCATGCCGTTGCGTTGTGCTTGGCGTGCAGACATCTGCCGACGCTGCTCCTAGCCTCGCCGGGTGAACGTGCTGGTATGCTCACGGAAGCCGCCAAGACGTTAGAACGAATAGGAGACAGAAAACGACTTCAAGAATGTTACAAACTGATGCGGCAACTAGGCTCTGCGATCACGGTTAATTGAAATGTTCACGCGTTTTGTAGCAGATATGTCATAGTTTAAGAAAAAAAAAACACTTGTATATTAAAAGCATGATGAATATTTACGTTGCATATGTTCTTTTGAGAAATTTTTACATTGTGATTATTTCTGGATTTAGAACGATATTTTATTTCTGAGAATTAAGATTTATAATGTACATGTATATAATTTATAAAAAAATTATTTAGAGAAAACATTTTATTATATTATATTAACCATTTACAATGAAGCAAAAAACAAAAATAAGATAGACACTAGATTCAACAACTTGAGACAAAGAAACATGAGGTTACTGATTTAAAAGTATTTGTTTAGTTAAATAGTGACGTTTTCGCGGCAATATTTCCTGACCGTCGACTTTGGCGTAGTTGTGACATTGATTATGATTTTTATCTTCGAGCAAAAAATCTTCGAAAGTCTGTTCGAGAGCATCATACGACGTGTTTGACATGATGTTCGATTCCTTTATGAGATCCAGCAACATTCGTATTTTCATGGCAGTTTTTATGTTTTTGCGATTTGTTTGTCTCTTGAATAATTGCAATTCTGTTTGAACGTCTGTTTTCTTCTTTTTTAACTCCATTTCTTTCTCAAACATGAGCCGTTTGAACATGTCCGCTTGCACTTTTAAATCTTGTTCGTGTTGCTTTCGCATAGACTCGATAACTCCTTGAAGACGTTTTATCTCGTCCTCGAGTTTTGTCACTCGGTCAGGGCTTTGCTGTCTTTTGCATGTTCCGGAACTTCTACTAGTTTCCGACTCTGTGCAAATATATTAATAAATATTAAATTTTTGATATTCCTGAAAAACTGGTTTCTATGAAAATTATCATTTTGAGCGATACAAATCACGTACCATAACCCGCAGTCTTATTTTGTATAAATTGATCGAGTACTATTACTTCTGGAAAAAAATACACAGAAATTACATCAGGTTCCTACATCAAAGCAAAGTACCAAAACAAAATAGTACACACACCTAGCAAAGGTTTTGCATTCTCTTTAACGTGAGGCGTGCAGTTGGCCACTTTTACTGTAGGAACCACGTCCGCTTTTAACAGCTTTCTCTTGGACATCGGTTTGTTGTGAAAATCTGTGGGCTTAAAATGTAATTCGCATATTCGACTAGACTCGCCAGGTATCCAGTTTTCTCTACCTGTTGCTTGTATCCATTGGCGTAGCACAGGTTCTATTAGCAATGGAAATCTAAAAAAATGTATACATTGACTAAAGGAAAAAATATAACAATATTTGTTCTAAACTTTATTATAGAAATTACTTGAAAAAATGAATCTGATTTTTCCCTTTCGCGCTGGGGCACTTATTGACGGCACATCGAATAGGCATGTTTCTGCATGTATTTATGTAAATAAACACATATATGTGTGTACGTGTATACAAAACAATTGTTTTTTTGCGTTATAAAACTTGGACGAAGGCTGCGTTCTGTTATTTACAGTAGATGATGAAACTATCTTCGTTCTGTGACACTCGATCAGTCCACGTGACAGTTTATTAGAACAACCAATCGCATTAGATTGGCTGAATCCTGGTGTTTCGTTGTAAATGCCCAATAATTCGAAGTATCGATTCTGAAGCATCGCGTCTCCAATAATTCTTTTTTTGTGCCGACGGCGACAAAAGTGAGTTTTCTACAGGTTTTTTCATTATTTTTGGATTAATTTTTAAAATTTAGACAAAATAAAAATATTGTTCCTTTCTGTACATCGAATACTTGCGCATTCGTAATATCCGATTGTCTTCACCTCGGTCAAAATATCCAATTTGATGTAATTGGTTTTTCTAACCACGTGTTTTTTACATCGCAGATTGTACATTACGTGTAGAAATTTTTATAAAATACCAAGGGTCTTACGCTTGAAAATCTAATATTTTGAATTTGTAACACAATTTTCTGAAACTATCGTCTGCATTCGCGTGAAAAGATTTTACATGTTTGTAGGTTAGATTCTCTCTTGCTGATTCGCAGTTTACCCGTGTGAAAAGCAAGTAGTAAAAGTATTAATTGTGTAAATTAAATTTTTGTTCCAGAATAACACAGCACAATGACCAATTCGAAGGGTTACAGACGCGGCACGAGGGACTTGTTCTCTCGGAAGTTCCGTAAACATGGAACCATTCCCTTGTCCACGTACATGAAAACGTACAAAGTCGGCGATATCGTCGACATCAAGGGAAACGGCGCCGTGCAGAAGGGCATGCCGTACAAGGTTTATCACGGTAAGACCGGTCGTGTGTTCAATGTGACGGCGCACGCTCTGGGAGTAATCGTGAACAAGAGAGTTCGTGGACGCATCATCGCCAAGAGGATCAACGTGCGCATCGAACACGTGAGCCACTCCAAGTGCCGTGACGACTTTCTGAAGCGCGTCAAAGAGAACGAGAGGCTGAGGAAAGAGGCGAAGGAGAAGAAAATCCGCGTTCAACTCAAAAGACAGCCAGCTGAACCATCTAAAGCACATATTGTGTCAGGAAAGGAAGCGCCCATTCTACTTGCACCTGTTCCATATGAATTTATTGCTTAAATATTAAATAAACTCGAGTTTTGAAAACAAAGAAAGGTTGTTCTTATCTCATTGCCGTTTCATTTCTCCTTGCAAACACGCAGTGTAACGAATAAAATAAAACACTCGGTCACTCTTCTCATAACAATATTTTTATTATTCTCAGTCATATCTTTACATTTGTATAGAATCTGATAGTGCTTCCAACGTTTCTCTCTACATTGACAATTACGCAAGTATACAATAACTAATTGAATCCATTCTCTTCAAAAACAGACTAGCTCACGAATAATATAAATAAATATAAATACTATGTATGAACCGTGTTACTAATTTTTCTTCTTTCAACGATCGGTGGATTTTAAAAGTTGAATTAAAAAAGTTCTACAAAAAATTTAGATAACCAGAAAATAACGCGCGCGCGCGCGTTTTCTTTTCTATATATTATATATACAAAAGATTTTTTTATATGTTACATAGAAAAAAAATTTATTTTCTGTTTATCTAAATTTATTTATATGTATATATAATTTAGAAATAAAAAAAAATATACTCAAACACATACACCATTTTTCCCTCAAATAATCCGACGTAATAGAATATTCAAAACTTCACACTTACACTGCGCACTTTGTTGAAATACGAATGGGTGTACGAGTGTAGAAGAAGGAGTTAACTTTGATCTACTATTTGTATTAAACTTTAACTACAATCTCGCGATTGATAGAATAAAATATAACCAGTTTCGGAGCTCTTCTGAATATCCGACGTGAGTCCATAAAAATCTTCTATAGTTGACGCATCAATTTTCTGCAAATATACACAAAATTTGTTATTTTCTTTTCTCATAAAAATACGGATAAAGCTAAACAAACGACTTACATCGACCATATCATCGTCAAAAAGTAACCAGAATCCGTGACTTTTAACTATAGAAATGTAATGCCCTCGATTAGGCCCACTTCCGCAATGTATCACAACTGCCACCAAATCATACAAACGATCTGGGTTCACAGCATCATCACTCTGAAGTCAAACAAAAAAACAACGTTTAAACTATTACAATGAAAAATTATTATCGATTATAAAAGAAAATTTTGAGATCTTCCGCGATCATTCTGCTGAAACACAAAGACTTACAGTATTGAAAAGTCTGAGCTCCAATGGAAAAACCACTCTGTGAGATACTTTAATGTGACGATTATATTGTTCCACATATTTAAACCTTTTCAAGTGCAACGCCAAGATCATAGGTAGCTTCTTAACTCTCATTCGTTTCTACAATTTAAAATCAGTTATTATATATCGCAATAATAACTTGTGTGACTTCTGTTGTAACTTGCGATGTATAAACAACAAAAAAGTACTGCTAGATTATTACCTGAGCCTCTTGGTAACTGCTGCAGTGATCACACTTGAATTTGTTGTCGCTACACAAGGTCTCTGTATTGGAAAAGCATCTGAGGCAGTGTGTGATTGAAGTGTTTTGATCTACGTCAACTTGTAAGTCAAAGAAATCCTCATCTTTGCTAGACACAGTCTCACAGTTAAGGCAGCGCGTTTCCGACGTCAGTATCCCTTGAAATATCTCATGAACCCACGTAGGCTCAGGTGGCGAACTAGCAGCATCCCCCGCTCCGCATTTCCCTCCACCAGGTTTGCTCTGAGTTCTCTCCGCTAGCGTGCGAGATTACAATCACAAAGTTGTTACGGAAACATTAAAAAAACACTTAAAAAAACTAAAGGAACGAAATACTTACCCAGAATAATTTCATTTATGTGGTTTATAAGGAAGTTCAGAAACTCGTGTGCGTCTTGTTGCATGTAGTTGTCAAATTCCTCTAAAAAACGTTCAATTAAATTTTAATTAAAGTTAATTAATTTTAATTTTCACAAATCTGCTTTTGAACACATTGTACCAACCTTTTTCTTTTCTCAGCCTGGCAATGAATTTTTTTGGTGCTATGGAACCTACTTTTTTCTTTTGGGTCGCAATACTGTAGAACAGGTCTGCTAGGCATGTTAGCAGCGTCTCTTTAGTTCGCTTATTTCTTGCTTTGTATTCTAAAACTTTTTCTCTGAAGGGACGACAAAAATATAAAGCTTGCAGCACTGAATTGCTGTAACATGTATTGCCAAACTGCAAGAGTACAATTTTGTTAAGAACCACATTTTAATGTACAAAGTTTTGAAACAATGTTGAAAGTATCACACTCACATTCACTAAACCGAAGTAATGCTCATTAGGTGGAAACTGATCAGAGCCAATATCTCTCTCCAGTTGGGATATGTTTGCACCCTGAAATTACAGACAACACAAAGGTACATATCTTTTCACAAAATAAACACATATAAGAAACACAAACATGTAGTAATTAAATAGAATTACAATTGTAGAGTGTTTTTAAAACATATAATTAAAAAACACAAACAATCACAGTCTGTCATATATAAATTACAAGTGAGCGAACGATTCTAATTGCTTCAATGTATCTTTATTTAAGAGATTAAATAACAAAATCTTTTTATTTCCACAGCACATGTACCAATCTCGTGATAACTCATGAAAGATACACGATCAATCACACGTGTAAAATCGGAGCAATTGTATGGCGCGTGTAACGCACACAACTAGAGTGCGATTGTTAAAGACGTACGCGATCGTGTCTATGTTTTACGCCGAGCATTGTCTTTCGGAGCACTTACCATTTTATGACACGGTGATTGGAGCGTGACACTGACAAGCACTCAGCACGGACTTGAACAGCAGAATAAACTCCATCGTATCGTGTGCGGGATTTATCGGCTAGAGCATTTCCCTGACCAGACAAATCCCCGTCTCGCACACCGCAATAACAGCGTTTCACGTGTCACTTTCCTGAAAAAAAAAACTTCTCGACAATCGCTCGATCTCTTCGCGTTCGTTTCTCGCGAACGACGAAATATCACGAGCGTATCAGCTCGGAATCAGCCGGGAATTCGATTTCGTTGCACCTGTTTTGCACCTCGTCCTATGAGAATCACAGTGCGGATTCCTCGAGAGCAGTCAAAACGCACCCATCCCCACCATCCTCCCGCCGATTACGTCACACATCCGGATCTCCATTGACGCACGAGTATCCATAGACGGAATACGCGTGAGTCGCAAGTTGCGCGGAATTGATCTGTGATTGGTGCGAGTTCACGCGCAAAGAGCGTCAGTTCTCGTTTATAAATGGTCTCAAGTCGCATAGTAAACTCTCCAGAATTGACCAATCGTAGTGACCAAACAATAAAAGTCAAAGAAAATCTTATTCTTCTGTTTATTTTACATAAATCGAAGCATTTTTATACGTGTAACAAAGATGTTGAAGTTTAAAACTTTATTAAAATGATACACAAATACATGAAATTATTTCTTCTTGGACACACCGACCGTGCGTCCGCGACGACCGGTCGTTTTCGTGTGCTGACCACGCACACGGAGACCCCAGTAGTGACGCAGACCTCTGTGCGCCCGGATCTTCTTCATCCTTTCCAAGTCCTCACGCAGCTTCGAGTCCAAGTTGGCACTTGTAAGCTACAAAATAAAAAGCATAAAATATATATATTTAACGTTTAAGAAATGTCTCAATGTTCTCAGCTGTATCTTGAATGTGATTTTGTTGCGCATATACTTTTTACTTAAAGTAGTACAGAGCTACAAAGAGCAATCAATGTGTACATGTGCAGTTCCTATTGCACAAGCTACCATCTGAATGTACAATAAATATGTACGATCAGTCGTGAATTGTGCAACAAAATTTAAGATGTAAAGACAAAAAGCTAGTCTGATGCAAATAGATTTACCTGCGAGTACTTTCCGTCAACGATATCCTTCTGTCTGTTGAGGAACCAGTCTGGAATCTTGTACTGCCTCGGATTGGCCATAATAGTGACGATCTTTTCTACCTAAAGATCAGTTTTAATAAATTCAATAAATCTCTTGAAACACAAAAGATAAACGGTTTATTTTGAAGATTGCAAAGCAGAATTTACTTCTTCTTCTGAGCACTCTCCGGCTCGTTTGTCCAAATCGATATCAGCTTTCTTCAGGACAATGTTGGCGTATCGTCGGCCAACACCCTTGATCGCGGTCATGGCGAACATGACTTTTCTGTTACCGTCGATGTTCGTTCCCATCACACGAAGAATGTGCTGAAATTTCTCGGGAATCACGAGCGACTGAAAAAAATAGGAGTACGTGATAAAGAGGCTTCTCCCAAGACAAGCGAATATAACCTTTCACAGCTATTTTGTTATATTTGACATTTTTTAAACCGGTGTAGAGAATTATCGAATCCAAAACTGCGTTACATTCCTGTACATACAAGAGATAAAAAGCAGCGTCCGGAAAATTAAAGTCATCGCAAAAACCCAGACACGCATGTGGTGCGTGTCTAACCTCAAATAATGATTTTCAATCTTTTCATGATTTACTAATAAATATCAAAAAATTTCTTGTGGATAGATTTGTCATTTTATTGGCAAGTGTTTGAGGCATATCGTACAGGATTTCAATGGAAAAATTTAACAATAAACTCACCATTTTGCCGATTCGAAAATTATACCCAGCTTCGATACTCGTTTCCTCTTTGCGTAAAACATGTGAAAGAGACTCACTGCCACATGCTGCTTTCGATCTGCATTATCGACACTCTGTGGACGCACAGCACGAAACGGAACCAAAAAGTTGTCATAGCGTTTTATCCACTGACGTTCTAGAAGTGTCCTTTGTCAAGGACGTCAGTGCCTCCTCTCAGATTTCTCTCTACTTTCTGCTCCAAAACTCCGAAAAATATAGCTGTGTATTGCATCAACAAATATATAACATATGTTCCATGATTGCATGAATCTGTCAAAATATATGAATTAGGTTGTTTTTTTACACATTGTCTTTAGTTTCACATCACAAATCATGTTGCGGATATTCAGTGTCACGAATCCCAAAAATCTCGCCAGCTGCCACTTACACCTAGCGGTAAGTTTTGATGATTTGTTTTTATTTACAGAAACATCACAGAAACTAAACAAATGTTTCCAACACGGATATCAAGTTTTCATTATTACACTTGTCGATGTAAAATTACATAAGCTCTTGTATCTATCAGATTAAAAAAAATGTTTTATTATAGTGTGCACGAGCTTCAGCGGAAAGTGACAAAGGATTTTCGGAGAAGTTGGCTGATGGTCCGCAGTTTGAAGACTTCCTACAGAACAACGTTAAAGAATACAACAGAAAATTAAAGTTAGAGAAGGGTGAGTCAGGACGACTGAGGCTACCACCATGGCTGAAAACCGAGATACCTATGGGCAAAAGCTACAGCAGAATAAAGGAGCAATTAAGGCAGTTACGATTGAGCACGGTCTGCGAAGAGGCCAAATGTCCTAACATTGGGGAATGCTGGGGTGGTGGCACTCATGGCACAGCAACTGCTACTATTATGGTTTGTTTTTTAACTTAAAGTAATTTAGTTGACACCTTACTTGTTTATTTAATTATGTTTTTATTAGTACAAAGGTCTCAAATTTTATGAAAACCATGTCAAGATATAATGATGGTCTTATCTAGTTAATGGGAGACACCTGTACTAGAGGATGTCGTTTCTGTTCAGTCAAAACTGCACGCACACCACCACCCTTAGATGCTGAAGAACCAGTTAATACTGCTAGTGCGATAGCAGATTGGGGCTTGGACTATATTGTTCTGACTTCTGTAGATCGCGATGGTTAATAGACTGTTTTTTATGAACAAAAATTATTTTGATTACACAGATTGTATTAAAAATTTACAACAAAATATGATTCTTTCAGATTTGAAAGACGGCGGAGCCAGTCATATTGCAGCTACCGTTAAAGAAATAAAAAAAAAGTATTTTAATAATATCAATCATTCTTCTCTCATAGAAAAACTGAAATGACGATATTATTTATATCATTTTATCAGGAGCAGCATACTGGTGGAATGTCTAGTACCTGACTTTAGAGGCGATGAAGACTGCGTCGCTACGATCGTAAACTCCAATTGTGTTTATTAATTTACTGTTTACTGTACAGACAATCACTAGCAGTGTTAAAGGCGGCTAAGAAATTCAATCCCGATTTGATCACGAAATCGTCTATAATGTTGGGCTTGGGCGAGACCGACGAAGAAATCGAACAGACTATGCGAGATCTGAGAGAGGTCGGTGTGGATGCTCTAACGTTGGGTCAGTACATGCAGCCCACCAAGAGGCATTTAAAAGTCATCGAGTACGTCACGCCCGAAAAATTCAAAGCTTGGGAAAATGTGGGAAACGAAATGGGTTTCTTGTATACCGCTAGCGGTCCTTTAGTACGATCGTCATACAAAGCCGGAGAGTATTTTCTGACAAACATATTGAAACAACGAAGAAAGCAACAAATCGACGATTCTGTGTCGTAAAAAAAAAAAAAACAATTTATCAAAAATAAATACACGTGCAAGTCACGAGTTTAGTCGAAAAACGCGCTAGAAAATTTTACGCACATACATGTATGTACGTAAAATATACTTCAGACACGTCACACACACATCACATAGTAAAAAAAAAAAAAATTTATATCACAATCACACATCACATAGTAAAAAAAAATTTATATCACAATTTAGCTTTGAGATCCAAACAACTAATGTGAATGGATCGATATTATTATGCCAGTGTAAATAAACTGTTGTGTTACAAAAACCGCGAGAGTTCAATTTTATTTAATAACAAATGCAGCTTGAATCTTTTATAAATTTGTATTCGATAAAGTTTGTTACTATTTTTTCAATCTGTATCCATCGCGATAGCGACTTGAGGACCTTCAGGATCTTGCGAGCCTTCAGGATCGCCGGGCGGCTCTTGCGGCGGTCTGCTGTCGTCCTGCACAGCTGGTTCGCTGGGTCTTCCGCGTTTCTCGTCCCCTTCAATCTGAGACAAGTAAACGGCGGTCGCGGTTTCATCGAGAATATTGAAATCGTAATCCTTTCCCACTATCGAGATTGACACATTCTGAAAAGCGCAATAAAAGAGTTTACATCTCGTTTTTTTCACATCTTCAACGATTTAAGATCATTTTGTTTGCTTGCGTTGCTGCGTACTGCAAAGTTTTTTTTATTAATTATTTATTTACCTTTATAGACAAATCGACTTCGTTAGGTAAGGTGTCGCGTAGCGCTCTGAGACCGTGCTTCACCAGCTCGTCGAGATCGCACGACAAAAACTCGTTCAAGTGCTTCTCTAAGTACGTCCTCGCGCTTTGAGAGCGAGAGCCTATAGCCATTGCTTTGCAGTCGAAGTAATTGGCGGAGGGACACGTCTGATAAATATGAGGTCCTTGATCCTAAACAAAGTATTATCAGAAGTGTACAATGATCTATATCAACATGCCAATACATATGAATCATCGACAAATTCTCACATCGTATCCTGCAACAAGCAAACCAACGCCGTACGGTCGTCTATCATATCTCTGAGTGCAAGTTTGCATTTTGTTTCCCAACGATGCGATCAGGCGACCCACGGGCAATGTATCATCGTGAGAATACTTGTAGTTCAGACATTCGGTTCTCATGTAACGGCTGTTAACAAATTTGTTATTGCAAGTTACAGACACATTTCTTTTCTATTTTATCTTCGCATATGTAACAAAAAAGTGTAGATCAACAAACCTCAGTATTCTCGCATCGGCAGTTAGACCTGAGATACTAATTCCCATATGTTTGTCTATCGGTATGATTTTTTTCTGATGAGCTGACAATTCCGAAGACGCTCTCTTCAACGCGATCAGAACAGCGTGTGTCTTATTCTTAAGGCCCACAGTGGCGGATCCTAGTTTTACTGCTTCCATGGCGTATTCTACTTGATGTAAACGTCCCTGAGGACTCCATACTGTCACGTCACTGTCATACTGGTTACGGAACTGAAAAAATACCAACAAACAGATGTTAAGCTTGGCAAAAATGTGTATAAGTCCACTGAGTTAATATAAATGCTGTCTTAAGATTATTTCATGCACACAAGTCATTGTAATACTTAACCTTTCAATATATGTGTAAATATTTATATTATTCAATGGAAACTATAAACCAAAGTCAAAATACACATGCAATTGTTTTTGGTTTTCAATTTTCTAAGAAAATAAATGTTATATCTTACAACAAGCTATATCTTTCACTGTGTTTCCGCATAATAACCACAAAAATCACAACTTTGACACAATTTATTTGATTGAACGTGAACAAGAACTCCGTTCAGTGTCACGTCCTAATAATTATTAATAAAATACGTACCATTTTTATTAGCGATCTCTCTTAAATGAGAGAATAAAAACAATTACGAAGGAAAATTACTTGCAAGAATACGGAACTTCTCGCAAACCAAACTGTCATGCAATGGCTACGTTCAGCAGTCAACACAGACATCAACGCGCTGAATAAGCGGTTAAAATTTAGTCGTCTGTGATTGGAACACACTTTTGGATCTGTTTAGATCTAGAAGAATAGTCCTATCGCGGATAGTCATTTCCAAAACGCTGATTTGTGATGAACGGAGCTGATGTTAGTGATAAACCTTGACAGGTTGGCACAACAATAAAATGCTGAGAACCTATGGTTCATGTGACATATAAGGTTTGTTTTTTTCCCTGAACTGACTGCACTAGTTCAGAGTTTATCTTTTGTTACACATATTAGAAGGAAAAAGATAGACTCTGAACTAGTGCAGCCAGTTCAGGGAAAAAAA